>VXBO01001782.1:0-29935 GCA_013400135.1 Rhinoptilus africanus | reverse complement strand
CTTGCCAGGCACAGAGGTGAGAACGAGTGGCCTGTAGTTCTCCAGGTCCTCCTTTTTTCCCCTTTTTAAAAATGGGGATTATATTTCCCCTTTTCCAGTCAGCAGGAACTTCACTGGACTACCATGACTTCTCAAATATGACAGATAGTGGCTTAGGATACTACGAGGGGTAATGGTTTTAAACTGAAAGAGGGTTGATTTAGATTAGATATTAGGAGGAAATTCTTTACTGTGAGGGCAGGGAGCTTAGCAAGCCTCTGCCTAGCATGACATTCCAGGTCCTCCACTGAACCTGTCAGCAAACACAGGGGGTTCTGGGACACCCAGGCAAATGGGGAATGGACTGATGCAGATTTTGGGAAGAGCCCATCATGGAAATAAAGTAGGGTTTGATATATTAAAGCTTTAAACTAATTGAAGTAGGGGCTTAATAATTAGAACTGTAAATTAGAGTAGGAGCTTAATTTAAGAGACCAGGTGCCTTAAGGCTGTAATAAGAGCAGATGCAACAGTTGTAGAGTAAATGTCAGAACTTATCTCTTATTTTTTAAGACAAAATGCTTTAGGACAATATAACCTTGTAGTAGAAGCTTATCTCTCAAAACAAGGGGCCCAGGATTACTGAGGAAAGTAGAGACTAGTCAAAGCTAACACTTTTGATGAGCCAGCAAGAATAAAGAAGTAGGGCAGAGGCCTGCGGTTCACCAGAAGGTCACAGCGATGAAGA
Source organism: Rhinoptilus africanus (assembly GCA_013400135.1). Taxonomy (NCBI): domain Eukaryota; kingdom Metazoa; phylum Chordata; class Aves; order Charadriiformes; family Glareolidae; genus Rhinoptilus; species Rhinoptilus africanus. The sequence continues at coordinate 29,208 of VXBO01001782.1, read as the reverse complement.
GGAGTGGAGGAAGTAAACGACCACCAGATGTCTCTGAAGACCACCAAGAGACTTCTAGTGCGCATGCGGGAGTGGGCAGTAGCCTGTAATAATGAGTTAATGAATAGGTAATCATTTCATGGAAAACTAGTGAATATGTATACGTAGTATGTATTTAAACTGTACAACTATATCAGTTGGCGCGCACATCAGGTGGAGCAATCCCCTGTGCGCCTGGAGCTGCAATAAAGAATACCTGCTTAATAGTCACCGAGGCTACTGCGTCTTACCTTTGGCATTTCACTGCATCAGCAGTAAGTGAGGTGCATGCATGTTTTGTGGAAGAAAAGCTGGAGACCAGGGCACCCCTACATAGGAACATGTTGGCAAAGAAGCACGCCTTTACTTCATTCCCATTCCCATGCACCTTCCCTGTAACAGAGGAAGAAGGGTTTGTCTGACTCCAGCTGCTATCAGCAGCGGTCCCAGACGGTCCCAGCAGGCGTTACATTTCAGCATGAGGCTCTTCAAGGACTAGCTGTCCTAACGCGCTGGCCTTGCTGCCTGTCCCCTTTTCACTGGTGTCCACCCAGGGAGCGGTAAGCCCAGAAATGCAGTTTGGGGATGCCCGCAGACAGTTTTGTTTCAGAGCTGTTCCCTTCCATTGGTCAGCAGTGCCCGTGCCACGCACATCTCTACTCATGGCCCCCCTCCCCGGCCCCGGCCTTTGCACCACGCTTGTTCGCCTGCCCCACGGCACCCAAAAGGGCTGGAAATTGAAAGCGGGTATTTGTGTGGGAGGGCAGGCAGCAACCTGAAATGCTTGCCTCCTGTTGCTATGTAGGCAGAGAAAGCGCGTGGGAAATGCAACCAATGAGCGCTACTACGCGGAGAGCGCCTCTGTTGTGGGGTTATCTCTTCCTGTTATCTCAAAAGCTACGTTTCAGAGGCACCAAAGGCAGAAACTGTCTAACAATATCACCCAAAACAAAGGCATGCGAGGCACCATATTGTGGTCTCTGCTGCTGAGAGCCAGGTGGGCAAAACTAACCGCCGCCTTAGTCACTTGTCTGCCCTAGCCTTTGCCCTCTCCTTCCTTCTGCGTGTGCTTTGACCGAACCAGCAACTTGCACCAGTGATGCATGTGCCGAGGGAGGGAGAGCAGAGCCTGCCGACACCACGGGCTCTGGGCAGACGGGGCTCACTGCGTGCCCAGTGAAGACGTGGAAAACAGGGAGTCAGCATCAGCTGTGCACCTCCCATGGCAGGAGACAGCAAAGAGGCGCACCCCTCTTCCATGCTTTCAGAACCAGGGATCATTCCTGATGGCACTGGCGAAGGCTGACAACAGCAAGGCGACCTGGAGAGGGCCTCCCAGGGCAGGCATGATGAAAAGGAGCCATGCTCTGAAGGCAAAGGGGCGCCTTGGAAGTCCCCTCTCCTCAGTCTTGGCAGGCACGCTGCCCCTAAGGCTGGTGCGTGCATAGGTGGAGTGCCGAGATGTTATTCAAAGAGGAAAAATAAGCCACCCAGAGTGGGTGGTTTGTAGGAAAGGAAAGCTAGAATAGAAAGTAACACTGCAGCAGTGCTGCCTGGGGAAATGTCACAGGAGGCGAGAACAAGGTATATGGTCCTTGGATCACAAAAGCAGGGGGAAGCAGGAGACCCAGCAAGGCATGCTACTCATGCCCCATGCCCAAAGGGTAAATCACAGTTCAGATGAGAGCTCTGCATGGGGAAAAAAAGCCCCATCCCAGGACTGTGAGTGTGAGAAAGTTACATGGCCCAAATCCTCCTTCCTGGTCATCCAGCCCATCTTCTCAAGCAGCCATTTCTGTGCCTGCCCATCCTTCTCCATCTGCCCTGTTGTCCCGCATGCCACATGCATGGAGCCTGGCACATTCCCTGGGCCAGCCCAGCTGTTCCCTGCCCTCCTCTGCCCCAAATCCCATCTGGGAAGCCCTGTGCAGTAGCTGGCAGATGCTCGTACTGATCCTGATTTGAGGTAACTCCTCATGGACCTGCTCCCCACAGCTCCCCTTTGCACCTTCCCAGTTCCAGCAGAAGGTCAAGGGGAGCAGCAGACATGATGTGCTGCTCTACCACTGGCTTTGGGAAGGCTCCTTCACCCAGGTCCCTGGAGAGTTCTTGGGGAGGGAGCAGCTCCCCCTCGCTGAGGAGGAGGAATTCTTATGAGGGGGCTATAGGTTTGCATCCCCATCAGCTTGGGGTTCTTTGCCTTTGCCCTCACAAAGGGTGAGAAATTTTGCTCAGTTTCTTACTTTCACTGCTATCCTTCCCTCCAAAAGGGAGCTGGGAGGCAGTCAGGGTGTCAACTTCTCTTTGGTCTTTCAGGACAGATATGTCAGGGGTGGCTTCCTCCTTGGCAGAAGGCGTTTGAAGCCCAGCTATGGCAAATCAGCCCCAGCTGCACCAGGACAATGACTTCACCCGGTGGCTGTGGAGCTGCAGCTCTCCCCATCTCCAGCAACAGAGCAGAGGGGAATTTCAGTTTGGGGTGAGGCCCATCAGAGGACCCTCGAGGAGCTGCTCTGTCAACCCTTTGCAAGGGTAAAGGCTGAAGCTGCACCCCTGAGGGAGAGAAGGGCTCCCATGGCCTCTGCTGATCCGTGGCTGAAGGCAGCGGCCAGGCTGCAAGGATGGGAAAAGGTGCTTTCGTAAACTCCCACCTACAGGGAGGGAAGGAGCACTTTGTTGGGGGAAGACGGTGAGGAGAATGCTGGATTTGGCATCCTTCCCCTGAGACAAGGGTGGGAGAGGAGGCCACTTCACTGGCACAGGGCCTCTTACTATGCTTGCCTTCAACTAATTCTTATTTTCCTTCCCAGCCTGCTCGCTGTATGGTCGGCACCTGCAAGGAGCATTGGTGGAGCACCTTGCCCACTTAGATGAGCTCTGCTCCTGCCTGGTGCCTGTAGCAACCCCCACGGAGGACTACAGTTTGAAAGACAAATCCAGCATTTCTTAAGCCTTTTGCAAGGCTTCAGCATGGCTGAGGAGATGATGTCTGTCACAATAGAGCAGGGAGCCGATGGGCAACACAGTCCCAGCTGGGGCTTATCTCCGCATCACAGCCTGAAGATTTGTTGCAGAATAAGGACAAAATCAGTCTTTTCCCCACAGCATTATTTTGGCAAGCATCCCAAGAAAGACATTTGAACTAGCCATGGTTTCCTACTTGACATTTTACAGGCTCAGTCTTATTTAGAAATTAAACTATCTAGCTTTCTCTAGCACTGCCTGTGCCAGAAGCGAGGAAGACTCGCCCCGGCTGACAAATACCCAGCTGAGATACAAGCAGGTCTTGTCTACTTTACTAGAAAGGACAAGTTTAGGCAGCAAGTGCTGCTGATGCCACACAAGTTAAGACTCGAGTAGAAGATCTGCACCTTCTATACAACCAACCATTGCTCTTTTAGGTGCCTACTCATAACTGCACAACCAGCGAGCGCTGCAGGACCACAGCATCACTACCGGCCTGCTTTGGTCACGGGGCTGCACATTCCTCTCATTCCTTCCTCTGCAGCACATCGCCAAGCAAAACTGATCCCTGCTAACACCCGGGCAGCATAATCTGCATCTCTCCAAGCAGGGAGGACAAGGCAGCGTCCTTACAGAGCACGACTCAGCACGTCAGCCCTCTCATCTCATCCCCCTTAAGATGAATGGGGGAAAATGCTTCGTGTCGTGTGACTCACTGGTAGATGTGTCTACGAAAGAAGAAGCAAGAAAGGTTGGAGCAAGAATCACCAGAGCCAAGCACGTACTGTTATTTCTCAGGTCTCACTGTCAGCTCATTTTCCAGAACTGAAACCTCCTCTACAGCACAAAAACCCAACATCGGAATGCTCCATGACACACATTCAGAAAAATTGCTGATTTCTCAAGTAGGCACCAAGTAGAACTCGGAACTGTACAAGTATCATCCATAGCAGTGGATCAAAAACAAACACACAACTTCACACAAACAATGGTGACTGTAAAAGAAAAGGCGTCAATCAAAAATAAGTCTTGCCCTGATGAGAGTCCCATTGCGCGGGGGTGTGCTCATACTATTTTTGCGCTCCCTGTGCTCATAGTATTTTCTTGTCTGCCTGACGGAGGACTGTGTTTTGGTGCAAATCCACCCAACAGGGCTCAAGTCATCTCTTTTTACTTAGCTTTGAGACTCTTAACATGCAAGAGAAACATTTAGCTGAAGAGAGTCTAATAACCCAACTCGGTGAGTTGGGGGAGGCTGAGAGGTTACAGCAGCCAGGTAAAACACACACCTCCACACTTCACTCGTGCCCGCTGTGGTGGCCTCTGGCCTGCCCTGTGCTTCGGGTGCCTCCTGGCAGCCCCACTCCCCAGGAAGGGGATCCAAGGGCAGCTTTTGGGTGTCCTCAGCCCTCATGTGCCTTTAGCCGAGACAACAGAGGTTTCCATGGTTCACAGCCCAGTTTCAAGCCCAGTCTTGAGGGCAGGTTTGGACCCAGTTTGTGACCAACAGCAGAAAAGCTTCGTGCCTCCTGTTCCTGTCCCGGGCATGACTTAGCTTCGTGCTGCAATTTCTTGCCAGGAGAGCAAGCACACTTTCGTGCTGGGACAGTGTCACCCTGGCACCACCTTGTGCACGCACCGGTGCTCCCCTACAAGGAGCTGTGGCAAGTGTCAACCCATCAGCACCAGCCCCAGGCAGAGGAGGGCCCGGGGCAGCAGCTGGTGGGAAGCCCAGGAAGATCTCTCAGAGGCATGGCAGAATCACGGAATCATAGGGTTGGAAGGGACCTCTAGAGATCACCTAGTCCAACTCCCCTGCCAAAGCAGGATTGCCCAGAGCACATTACTCAGGACTGCATCCAGGCGGGTCTTGAAAGTCTCCAGAGAAGGGGACTCCACACCCTCCCTGGGCAGCCTGTCCCGGGGCTCTGTCATCCTCACCATAAAGAAGTTTTTCCGTGTATTTGAACGGAACTTCCTATGTTGCAACTTGTGCCCATTGCCCCTCATCCTGTCACTGGGAACCATTGTACAGAGGCTGGCTCCATCCTCCTTCAACCCACCCTTTAGATACCTGTATGCCATAATAATGTCTCACCAAGCCTCACCAAAGCTCACCAAGCCTCAGCCGTGGGGAAGGATCATCTCCAAAGCATTCCTGCAGCCCTGTTAAGCCCAGGGCACAGAGAGCACTAATCAGTGGCAGCAAGGGGTGGGTTGCAGGAGGAGCCCACTCTCCTCCTCGGGTCCCAGTAACCCTCCCTCTCTCCCAGGAAGGACCAGTGCTCCAGTAACCACAGAGAAGTCCCAGCTCGGCTGCTTGCTCTGAAAGGGCACCAATAAAGCTCCAGCCACACAGGAGAGGCAGAGCATGCTACCCACAGCCTCTGTGTTCACCCATGCTGACCTGAGCCCACCAGCACTCCAGTGGCAGCCGTTATCTCCCAGGGATCAGTGTGAAACCTGTGTCTGTGTTTCCGTAGCTCAGGGGCNTTCACCCATGCTGACCTGAGCCCACCAGCACTCCAGTGGCAGCCGTTATCTCTCGGGGATCAGTGTGAAACCTCCTGTGTCCGTGTTTCCGTAGCTCAGGGGTCAAAACATTTTTCTTGCCTCCTTTGTACCAGAGATCCAGATACTGAAGTACCATCACAGGCGTGACGTAAAATCCTCTCCACCCACTCTTACATTTATTCATTCACTAGAGGGATATAGCATATGTTACAAAATAAACCATAAAACGTTTACCAAATGCAACTTTAAATAGCAAAAGCCCTAAAACAAGCTGCAAAAAGCAAAGGCAAGAGCAAGTGACGCTTCCAGGACTGTGTCCACCATCCGAGTTCAAGCAAAGTGACTGAGCTTTGGAGGAGGCAGAGACCTCCTTCTTCCTGACAAGTTACTTCCCCGCCCTTGTACCAGAAGATAAAACCAGTCACATTTCTGAGGAGAAACAAAGGATGGCTGTTCTATCTCCGTTGGCACGTGCAGGACAGTCAAGCCTGAAAGAGGTACTACACATTCTTCTGCATAACGCAACAACATGCTAGTGGGATGTCTCGTGCTCTGTGGCTCTCGCAGCTCTCTCCTCCTCCACCTGCGCCACCTCTTACACCAGATGGGCCAGTGCACCCATTCTGGCATTGCTCTCGGCTCCTCAGCTGTCCTGTAGAGGCAGTTATGAACATCTCCATGGACCAGAGGAGCCAACAGTGTTCATCCAGGACACACAGGGTGATGCAGGCAGTTATTGTAGTCCAACCTCTCCCTTTTGGAGGGAGATCCCCCAGCAGACCTCTGTCAGCACCTGCTTATATATGAGGTGCTTACCAGCAAAATCAAGGGACACGACCCTCCCCATCAGCAGGAGGTCCTATGATGGAAACCCACAAGAATTCAGACAATGCCACTAGTAATCGGACTGCCTGGTATGAGCCAATGGATACTAGACCTCTTCTATGACAAAAAAAAATGTCTGGATAGCCAAACAGACCCACGCAGAGAATAAATTTTCATTTTATTTGCCAGCAAGGAGTTGCAGAAAACGGAGCTGAAACAGTCCTTGGAGAGGCCACGTAGCATGTTCCCCTGTCCCTCAGCAGGGTGAGGATGCCTCACAGATGGTTGCCTCCTCTGCCCTTTGAAACCTCCAGTGCTGGAGGATCCTCTTCCAGAAATCTACTTCAGTGTTTTGTTTGCAATCAGAAAAAAAAAAAAAATCCTGGCCTAACTCTCCCTCGCGGCAATTTAAGCCCGCAGGTCTTGTTCTAAACATCTTAGAGAAAGGGAAAAGTTTGCTCCTTTCCCACACAGATGTTTCAAGGGTCTCGCATCTCCTTTCAGTATTTTCTTCTCTCCATTAGATGACATCAATTCTTTCAACTTCAGACAAGCTTTTAATAACATACAACGATTTTTTTGATCCAGGAGGTCATGCATTTGATGCTGAAGCCAGAGGACTGTCCTAATGCATGGCAGGAGAAAGGAAAGATATATGACAAAACCCTGTAAGATCCTTAAGCCCATGCTGTCTCACTAGAGCGTTAGCTCCTTCTTGATATAATCCATCCAAAAAGCACAAAGACAAGGTGTGGTAAAAACAAGTGAACCGCAGCAAGACACAGGTTTCAAGGCTCAATGCTCCATACCCTAACACAGAGACACTTGAAGAAAAATGGCCACAGGGATGAATGCTCATCACCTTGAATCTCCTCCACTGGGTCTCTTCATCTCCATTTGATGCTCTAATTTCCTGCAACGAAAGCTGCCGTTCCATAGCTGAGCGTTACACAAGGCTGGGTGGGAGGGGTTCCTGAGCATGGGAAACTTTCTTTTCCCAGTGAACGATGGAGCCGAGAGACCACCGTCCCTCCCAGGGCAGATGTTCATGGTCTTTCTCTTGGGTGGTTTGGAGTCCGCTGCTGAGTGCGGGGCCTGGGCCGCGGGGGCAGAGCTTGCTGCTGGACCTGGGGCTGCGGCAGCGGCCGCTGCTGCACTCGCAGCTGCTTCGGGGTGGGATTGCACGGCGTCTGAGGCAGCTCCCGCACCACCATTTCACTGTCCACCTGGCGACCCCGCATCATCCCCTCCTCGTCTGCAACGACAGAAGGATCACAGAGTCAGGCACATACTAAGCAAAAGTCGAGCAGACACGGAGAAGTGCTTGGCCCAAGCAAGAAAAAGCCAAATACTGGTCTTACCTGGAGAGCCACTGTCGCTGCAAGATGTTCCTGATACTCCACTGAACAACCAAAGTCACCTACACCTGTGCATCCCAGGCAGACCCAAAAGCTTTTTGGATGGGTAGCTGAGGTACCTGGGGGCTTTTGGGGGAGCTCTGCTCTCCCTGTGCTGGAGGAACTGACTTCCCCGGGGAGGCCCCAGCAGTCACTGATGGACACCCCAAGCCTGAGCTGCTCTTTTGGAAACGGGCCACTAAAGGGAAAGTGAGATGTAACCCCAGGCAGCAACACCAAAGTACTCTGCCTTGCCACTATCCATGCTGGCATCTTCAGGCACCTGGAAGCCAGAGGTCCATTTTCCCAGCATTAATTTTGCCACACATAGAAGAAGTAAAATCATGCCAGCTGACATTTTCGAAATGTCGGTCAGCTTATTTTAGGGATTGAGGGATTTACCTCATGTGATACCCAACCACAGCCCACACCGAACTGTTTCAAAGAGGCTAGTCACCCTCTTATATTAGTTCTCATTTTCCAAGATTTTCTCTTTTTCTTAATTCTTCCTGAATCCAGACCCAAGAACTGAAGATATGTTACCACTGTACAGTTGAGGGAGTAATGTACCCCACTCAAACAAGAACAGCCATAATATAAAATAACACTCAGACGGCTCACACCAGCGTTGTGTTCAAGAGCCACAGCAAGCCTTCTGAGACGACATCCTGTGGTCGCACTGTGGTAAGCTCTCCCAGCGAATGGGGAAAGCTTCATGGCTGTAACTTCAGGGGAAGCAGGAGGGCCATCGTGAGTTACCCACACTCAGGTGTGGTGAGACACTCAGGTGTGGTGAGGTTGCACTCCCCTCGCCTATGGGACCAGTCATGCTCACCCTTGTTGTCAGCCTGACCACTGGCACCTTTGAGGTATCAGCTGAGGTTTCCTTCAGGCATTGCCCCCTTTATTTTGACAAAGAGTGTTGTGTACAAAGGCGCTTTTACTCCCATTTTGTAACTCAAGAACTGACTCACACAGAGACTCGCTGTTATTTCAGACCACACAGGAAGCCTGACACAGTGTGTGGGGACAGGACTCGGAAACAAGCCTTTAAACAAGCCCTGCCAGGACAACCTCCCTCCTGCTTTAGCCTCTCCTTCCAGGTGGGCCAGACGACTCTTCTGGAGTGGCAGCTCCATATCCTTTGTCCACCCAAACTAGCAGCAATGCCCAGGTTGTAATTCAAGGCCACCTCTCTGTCCAGACTGAGAGACCACTCTCAGAGAAGACTCTGGCAAAGAATTTGCTATGGTCTTAAAGAGGCAAGAATTTTGGATAACACATGAAATGTCTGCCCAGTCTGAAAACCTCATCTCTTTAAAGTGCCCCAAGTTGGATCTCCAGCTTTGATAGGCCTCCAAGGACATTGTTTTGTAGACAGGACAAATTCTGTGAGAAGCATAAGGAAACTTATAGAAAAGCTGAGCCCTTCTTGCCCCTTCTCAGTATCACAAAGTTTTCAAATGTAACTAATGATTTCAAAGATCATAATTTTACACCATATAAATTTAATGAAAAAAAATCTGCTGGCGAGATAGCTAATTGTATATTGTAGCATCATGGATGCTCAGGACAAATGGCCTTGGCCAAGCTTTAGAGGAGCAATTCTTCCCCCATGAATAAACAAAGGGGCTTGAGAGCAAGAAGTTTTTTGTTCAAAGCATATAACAGGAACAAAGGGTGACAATGCCAGCCAATCTCCCAAGACTCACCATATGCCAAAAGCAGGTTATTACTCATGCCAAGGCAGAGAGCATGCTCCTGCTCACAGAGCTGCTCTCAGCAGGAAGCTGTAAGACTTTAGGTGTCTGGATAGCAACATAAAGCCCCTTAAACACTTACCATCATCTTCAAGCCTTTCTGCTTTCTTCTTCCTGATACAATAAATAAGCAAAATCACGAAGATGACAAAGAAGATTGCACCTCCTGCTATGCTTAAGATGAGATAAAGGTCCAGCTGGCCTAGTTAAGGAAATGAAAGAGGATGTTAGCAGGAAAGAAATAACTTGCTCTATGTCTACCTAGAATTCTGTATTTTCTTCCATTGACGGTAAAGGCAGTACCAGTGAGACAGCCCACCCTTTGTCTTTTCTCTGTACACACCAGAAAGCTGCTGGTCCTCAACGTCGAGAATTTTCATAGAATCTTAGAGTCACAGAATGGTCTGGGTTGGAAGGGACCTTAAAGATCATCTAGTTCCAACCCCCATTGCCATGGGCAGGGACACCCCCCACTAGACCATGTTGCTCAAAGCCATACACAACTTGGCCTTGAACAATTCCAGGGATGGGGCACCCACAACATCTCCAGGCAACCTGTTCCAGTGTCTCACCACCCTCACAGTAAAGAATTTCTTCCTAACATCTCATCTACATCTCCCCTCTTTCAGTTTAAAACTGTTATCCCTCACCCTATCGCAACTTTCTCTGATAAAGAGTCCCTCCCCATCTTTCCTGTAGGCCCACTTTCAAGTACTGGAAGGCTGCTATAAAGGTCTCCCCTAGCCTCCTCTTCTCCAGGCTGAACAATGCCAACTCTCTCAGCCTGTCCTCATGGGAGAGTTGCTCCAGCCCTCTGATCATCTTCATGGCCCTGCTCTGGACTCACTCCAATAGGTCCACATCCTTCTTATGTTGGAGGCCCCAGAGCTGGTAACCACATGGACATCAAGCCGTTGACCGCAACTCTTTGAGTGTGGCCATCCAGCCAATTCCTTATCCATCGAGAGGTCCATCCATCAAATCCATGTCTGTCCAATTTGGAGACAAGGATGCCACATGGGACAGTGTCAAATATTTTGCACAAGTCCAGGTAGGTGACATCAGTTGCTCTTACCTTATCCACCAATACTGTAACACCATCATACAAGGCCATCAAATTTGTCAGGCAAATTTGGCCCTTAGTGAAGCCATGTTTGCTGTCACCAGTCACCTCCTTATTTTCCATGTGCCTTGGCATGGTTTCCAGGAGGATCTGCTCCATGATCTTGGCAGGCACAGAGGTGAGACTGACTGACGTGTATTTCCCCAGGTCTTCCTTTTTATCCTTTTTAAAAGTGGGGGTTATGTTTCCCCTTTTCCAGTTAGCAGGAACTTCACTGGACTGCCACCACTTCTCAAATATGATGGATAGTGGCTTAGCAACTTCATCTGCCAGTTCCCTCAGGACTCATGAAGGCATCTCATCAGGTCGTAAGGACTTGTGCACCTTCAGTTTCCTTAGATGGCTCGAGTCCGGTCTTCTCCTACAGGAGCAGTTCCTCATTCTCCCAGTCCCTGCCTTTGCCTTCTATGACTTGGGCGGTCTGGCTATAGCCCTTGCTGGTGAAGAAGGAGGCAAAATGTCATGGAGTATCTCACCCTTGTCCGTGCCCTGGGTGACCAGGTCTTCTGTTTCTTTCTGGAGAGGCCTCGCATTTTCCCTAGTCTTCCTTTTGTCATCAACATACTGATAGAAGCTTTTCTTGTTTCTCTTGACATCCCTGGCCAGATTTAACTCTATCTGGGCTTTAGCCTTCCTAACCTGATCCCTGGCTGCTCAGACAATTTCTCTGTATTCCTCCCAGGCTACCTGTCCTTCCTTCCACCCTCTGTAGGCTTCCTTTTCCTGTTTGAGATTGTCCAGGAGCTCCTTGTTCATCCATGCAGGCTTCCTGGTGTTTTTGCCTGACTTCCTCTTTATTGGGATGCATTGTTCCTGAGGTTGGAGGAGGTGATCCTTGAATATTAGACATCTTTCTTGGGCCCCTCTTCCCTCCAGGGCTTTATCCCAAGGTACTCTACCAAGCAGATCCCTGAAGAGCTGAAGCCTGCTCTCCTGAAGCCCAGGGTAGTGAGCTTGCTGTGTGCCTTCCTCGCTGCCCTAAGGATCTTGAACTCCGCCATCTCATGGTCACTACAGCCAAGGGTGCCCTTGAGCTTCACATTCCCCACCAGCTCCTCCTTGTTAGTGAGAAAAAAGTCCTCTCCTCGTTGGCTCTTCTGTTACTTGGAGAAGGAAGTTACCATCGACGCATTCCAGCAATCTCCTGGATTGTTTACCCCCTGCTGTGTTGTTCCTCCAACAGGTACCGGGATGGTTGAAATTCCCCATGTGGATCAAGGCTTGTGAATGTGAGGTTGCTCCTATCTGTCTATAGAGGGCCTCCTCCATTCCATCTTCCTGGTTGTGTGGCCCATAGCAGACCCCCACTGTAATGTCACTTGTCCCTGCCCTCCCTTTAATCTTGACTCATAAGCTCTCAGTCAGCTCCTCATCCATCCCCAGGTGGAGATCCTTGCACCCTCTCCTTGTCTCCCCTGCCTGTCCTTCTTGAAGAGCCTGCATCCTTCCATTCCAACACTCCAGTCATCCCACCACATCTCCGTGAAACCAGTAAGACCATAGCCTTGCAGGTGTGCACATGTCTAACTCCTCTTGTTTATTCCTCATGCTACATGCGTTTGCATAGAGGCGTTTAAATTGGGTGCTCGATGAAGCTGACTTACTGGTCAGAGTGGCTGGAATTCCTTTGTGCTGCACTCCAGATGCTTTCCTGTTGACCTGTGACCCTTCTCCAGGTTCTGGGCATCTATTACTGGTATTTGGCATCATACTGGTGGTAGGAGTGGGATGGATTGAGGTTTCCCTCCACCAGTAATTTTGATTTCTGCCTGATGGATTCAAGTTCTGCAGAAAATTGAAACCAGAGCATTCATGTGTGCCAGCTCATCTCATTTAAATTACCACAAATGCCCTGTTCCTGCTAGTAATGGACCCTTTTAAGGACTGTAAGCATCCAGGCAATGTTCAGCATCTAATGAAAATAAACTTTTAAAGTACTTCCTACTGAAACTAGATTTTTTCATAGTATTTTGGTACTTCCTCTTCAATTTTTGGCTGTATGCAAAGTAAAAAATTAGTGAAAAGGAAAAAAACATAACTAAATATTTGACAGTCTCAAAATGAAAGTTCCGTTTGCCTGGTGAGCAAAAACTTATATGAGTGTTCCTTATTTTCACCACACAAGGTTTGTGGGATGCCAGCCTTCCTTCACCACCTCCTGCTTGTCCTGTCTTCCCAGCATTCAGTGTTCATGCTCGAGCACAGGATCATCTGTAGATCCAAACCCAGCAGAAGTGCACCTTCTTTGGCTCCCTGGGGGAAGAAGCTCCAAAGGGACGGCACCACTGGTACCATCCTTAACATTCACTGGGCATGCAGAGAGGGATGACATCAAAGCCAAGATGTCTACAGGTCGCCACCAGCCTGGGCTGCCACAGTGGAAAAAAAAGAGGAGTGATATAGTTCCTCTCACCTGTTTCAGCTGCCTGTGTTATACCAAGGTGTATTTTGCCCTTTCCATGCCCGTTTCTCCCAGATGACTGTAAGGTGAGCCCAGGCAGATTCACGTGTAGTCACATTTATATGAAAAAGTTAGGTGAGCTGAAGCCCACCTGAAGCACGCCTTGCCTGCTAAACGTCAAAATTCAAGGAGATAGGCCTTCAATGCAGGACCAGGAAGGCAGCAGGGTTGGAAGGAGGTTCGACTGCAAACTGAGGGATTTTTAATCTGCTGTGGAGCTGACAGCGTCCTGCCACCACACAGAAAGGTTTGAGGGGTTTTTAGTTTGAGTGGGAAGGGTAGTGCTACATGGTTTTAGCAGGTTTTTGGGTATCTCAGAAATGCTATATTTGCACCTTAAATAGCAGTGTGGGAAACTTTTTATTTCTCTGTTAATGATTTGAGAAAAAACAAACGCTCCCACCCAATTCATCCTGTGAAAGTACAGCACTTCTCAAGGGTGTGAAGTGAAATCAAAATATCCAGCTGATGGCCAATGACTGCCTATACCAGCAACGAAGGCAGGCCCATGCTTTCATGGCTTACACCCTGGGATGGCCAGCTTCAGACAGCATTTCCTCATGAAGACAATGTTTTGGGATAGTTTACCCTGCCCTAAACAGACCAAATCCAGCAGTGTGTTTTCATACCTGGCTCCGAAGTCCATGCCACATCCCACTCCTCCGCACCCCAGCCCCTTTCCAGTGCTAACACAAACAGGACTGCGCAGCCCATTGGGTCAGGCAGCTCATGCAGCAGAAAACAACCCTTTCTGTGCTATTTTAGGCATCAAGGGGATCCTTCAGGAAGCAAGGGCTGCACAGGAGAGCAGAAGCCACCCCGTCCCTCAGTGATTTGCCCTTCAGCCAGCCTTATCAGACCTTAGATCACTTCAGTAAGGCCTCCACACCATAAGACTTGCTCCCTCCCTTCTCACACCATGGGGTAGTCTTCAGACTTGGACTTTCCGTAAATTTGCTATGGTAGAAATAGATGGAAATTGGAAGTGCTGAGCCAGCTCTTGTGAGCCCCCCACTCTCCACTAGCTCTCGTGGGAATCTAGAGCAAGAAAACGCTTAAACAAAGTACTCACAGTTAGGTGGGATGAGCACAAGCACAGAAAATTCAAGGACTTTTCCCCAGTACTGCACTGGAAAACTGAACTTTGAACTGAACAACACATCCAGTGTCATACCAGTATGATCTGTCCCTCGTTTTTGCCTTAACTTTCAAAACTTTTGGGCAGGGGGAGGAAGTGATGACTTCTTTTGTCTATCTAATCATTTTCAGCGAGATTCTCACCATTTAAAATACAGTTACTTCAGTTCTTTTGCTGCATCTGTGGTTTAGAAAGATGACACTTCAAGTGACTAAGAAAATCCACAGTACATTTGAGCCATGCAACCCCAAAGCTCAGCTAAATTCTCAATAACCTCCCTCCTGATTTTTAGGCTAAGGTAGAGAGCACAAGCAGCTTATTTTTCCCCTTGTGAGAGCACCCATCCACAGCCACAGACAGCAGGCAACCACCACCTTCATAGGCATAATCATGGAGAGGAAAAAAATAATGTGCAACTGATTTCCCCACTATGAGGATTTAAATCAAGGTCAAATCCCCTGAAATCAATGCCATGGCTTCATATACATAGGAGAAGATCTCAAGCCCTATTTTTCAAAAAAAAAAAGCTGTTAATTTATGTCATGGTAGCTTGGGTAGTTTTACATTGTTGTACTGAATGAAGTCAACTCTTTGGCTATGGACTGGTTGACTCAAGTCAACCTTTGGGAATTTCCATTAGTTTTAAAAGAATAAAGGGTGATAAAAATGAGAGGGAAAGTGCTTTCTGCCTTTTGCAGACTGCTGTGTTCTATTCAACACTTTCAGGCCCACCTCCCTGCTTTCTCCTTTACTTCATTGGTCTACCACTAGTGATAGCTGACATCACTTCAGTCTATCAGGATGCTGACACCAAAAAGTCTGTCACGATACCTCCGGCAAATTTTGGAAGAAGACTCAGCAGTGATGGAGGGGAGGAGAAAATGAGCAGGAACATCTGTCTCCTTCACTCACACGTTAGCCAGGCTGATCTTGCTGGCAGCCTGCAGCTTTCTCCAAAAGACTTCACCCCCGGTGGAAGTAGCATCTCATCGCACCCCAGGCACCTCCTTACCAGCCCCAAGGCTCTTGATTCCAGAAAAACCTCTCCCCCTTTTGCAGAGACCCCTAGGACCCACTGAGTGGAAACACCTCTGGCCACAGGAGGAGAGGAGGAGCATGGCCCACCTCACATCCCACCGGCCCCCACTTGTCCTCCCTGCTGTTAGAGCAGGGACGCCATAAGGGTATGAGTGGGGCAGGCAGCAGCAGGGTGGGGAGGGTGGAGATGCGACAAGGCTGGGGAATGCCAAGCAGAAAACAAGAATCGCATCCCGGCTACCACAGCAGCATTGGCTCCCAATAACTGCAGCAGTGGTAGACTCACCAGACTGGGTACCAGGAGCAACCGCTGCTCCTGGCACCTGGGCCAGTCCTACAGATACGTGCAACTGCGTCAGGTGTTGTGGGCCCACCCTAGCAGATAATGGCAAAAGTTGAATTTTTTTACCTGAGCACTTAATTACTTCTTCAGACATTTTTTCACTGATTTCGTTCTTAACAACGCATCTGAACGTCCCAGAATTCCGCACGTGCATTTCCAACTTCGTTGCATTCTTCTGGATTTTTTTAATTTTATCTTGAGTCAGTTCTATTGTAAATATTTCGTCTTTAGTCTTCTGCTTCACTTCACACTTGACAGATACAGTTTTATTCCTGCATTCAGCACTGAGGATTGGCTGAGGGACAGGCTCTGAAAAAGAAGAGAAGGGACAGGCATGTCTGAGACGCTTTCTCCTTTTGAAAACCTCCATTGTTAAGCAGAAGAGAATTAGCCCCCAATAAGCAGTAAGGCAGTAACACCAGCTAATGAATCCAGAGAAGAATGAAGAATAAATCAGACCTCTACTACAGAAGTAACACGGCAATAACAGAGAAAATGCAGTATATTAGCCTACATATTTGGCATAGCAAAGCAGAGCTGCACCCCCATGGCTGGACTACTTTCAGGTTCAGCCTGGCTCCGAACCAGGCAGGCAGGCAAGGGGAGGAACTGTGTTTTTGGGGAGGTGGCGGGTGGGTGTGACTTGTAGCCACAACCTGCTCTGACTCCAGCCCCGGTGTTTTGGTGCAAATGAAGTCGGCTCTGATCTGCCCGTGCCCATCAGGAGACATTTCCTCCAAGGTAGGACAAACAGCTACTTACAATGCTTTATGTGACACTTTAGGTACCACCAGTGGCAGTCAGCTAGCACGACAGCCACAGCAGCGAAACAGAACAGAAAGCACAAAACAGACACTTCTTAGCTCTCAGTGAGGTTACAACAGAGAGAACTGATTTCTGTCTCTTTTTATGTCCTGCAAACAGATAGCTACATTTTTCGTTCCAGATTCTCTATCGCTGGTGGCACTCAAAGAGCCAGAAAAGCCTGCGGGGCTTTCCTCAACTAGGGGCAACTGGCAGGGACATCAGATGGAAAAGATTTAATTTCTACCTTTTAGACCAGGTAAACAAAAACATGCCAGGGCCATCTCTAGTTACAGGCAGTGTAAATTATAGAGACTTTAAAGCCAGTAAGGGCTGCTCATAGCAAATGCAGTCTACGTTCACGCTGTGAAATCTGCAGCCCCCTAGATGTTAAACCCGCTCGTTAAGCTCACTCCTCTTCTGCAAGCTGTAACCTGTCATTCAGGGGAACTTCCCAGCATAAAACACTGGAGTTGAGGTCCCAGTGATGGAGTTGTGTGATGAAATCATTTAAACTAGTTTTTGTGGGGTTTTTTTGAAAAGCTGTTTGTCCAACCTTAGTGACAAAGTATAATCTGGCTGATAAATGCCTCTACTAAAGGACTTTACTTGCAAAACCGCCTGTGGGAGGTAAGGCAGCCTCTCTGCTGCGCAGTAGCTGAAGTGATGCAGCACATAGCTGGGTTGGAACCTTACCCTGAAACTGAATGGCTTAAAGCATGAGTAAACAGCACCAGGCCCTGCTGACTTCCTGAATCTGTAGACACTTTGCAATAACAATTCCCGAAATAGTGAGACACCCTCACTGTTCAGCAGCCTGTTAGCCATGGCAGGGGGAGTTGAGGAGGAGGGCCCTCACATGGTGCAGAAACTTTGCTAAATCCATTCCAGCTGTCATTGCCGCCTCATCAAGGCACCATTTCTGCAGTGCCAGCTGGTGCCCACAGGCTCAAGAGGTTGGCCGAGGTGTGTATGCTGGCTGAAGGACAGAGCAAAATCATCCTCTTGTATTTAAAATAAAAACCTTGCTGCCTTGCTGCTTGAAGGTCTGGAGACATGGCAGCAGCCATAAAGGAGCAGAACAGCCATCCCCATCTTCCCTACTCGTCCAAAAAGCTTTGGGCTGCTACCACTCCGATCTCTCAAGATAAGACACAGCACAGGAATGGCAGCTGCCTTCATCCTTTGAACCCGTGCAGATGAAATGCCCAGGTGTGTGCTTAAGCGTGTTTTGTACAGCGCAATCTTCATATTTGTCGTGTTATGCTATGAAAGGGCAGCGTGCAGGGCTCTTTTTCCCCTGCAAATTCAATGCCTATTGTGGTGTATCTCAGGGGACATGACTGCTGACTATTTTTTATATTAGAGCGAAAACCGGAGTGGCATTGCATTGCCTAAATACAGGCATATTGCCTAAATACAGGACGTCCACACTTACCAACACGAACGTGCTCACGGCTGCTTGCTCGAGCACACGTAGAAACCTGGTGGCTGGCAGAGAGGGGAGCCAGAACGCAGCAGGGGACCAGAGGGCATCAATAGGAGTGAGAGAAGAGCAGCAGACCGCAGGAGGGAAGAGGTGTATCTCACCAAATTCCCCCCCCCAAAACAAAAAGGGCAGGAATGAGGAGGAAAGACTGTTGGAGAGAGCAGGAATACCAAATCTTACTCAGCTATGCTGGGAACATGTCCTGGTTTCATGTGGGATAGAGTTAACTTTTTTACTAGCAGCTGGTATAGTGCCGTGGTTTGGATTGGGGATGGGAATAGTTGAAAGCGCACTGGTAGTTTTGGTGGTTCCTAGGCAGTCAAGGCCTCTTCTGCTCCTCACACAGCCCTGCCAGCGATTAGGCTGGGAGGGCACAAAAAGTTGGGAGGAGACATAGCCAGGACAGCTGACCCCAACTGACCAAAGGGCTACTCCATACCATGTGGTGTCATGCTCAGCATATAAAGCTGGGGGAAGAAGAAGGAACGGGTGGACATCCAGAGTGACGGCGTTTGTCTTCCCACGTATGCGTGATGGAGCCCTGCTTTCCTGGAGATGGCAACACCTGCCCGCTGATGGGAAGCAGTGAATGGATTCCTTGTTTTGCTTTGCTTTCAGGCATGGGTTTTGTTCTACTTATTAAACTGTCTTTACTTCAACCCCCGAGTTTTTTCCTCACTTTTCTGATTCTCTCCCTGATCCCACCGGGGGGGAGGGGAGCGAGTGAGTGGCTGCATGGTCCTAGCTCCCAACTGGCATTAAGCCATGACAGAATGGTATGGGAAGAGCAAAAACTCACCCTGAATGATGAACACTGTATGTTCTTCTGCCTTCAATTTTCCATCCGGCTGATAAACAGTCACCGTGTACTTTCCACTGTCCTCTTTCACCACCTGCTGTATTTGCAGAGTCCCATTTGGGAATATCTTACACCTGCACTGCTGCTTGTTCTCATAGTACTTGACTTGCTTATCTTTTATCCGAAGCAACTTTATACTGTCTCTCACCCACGTTGCCTCGTATATGCTCCCAGTAGCAGTGACGCTGAGAAGAGCAGTCTCATTCACAGCCATGTAAATCCTGTTGGTGCCAGAGCCTGTAAAAGGAACCACAATCATCCCATCAGCGTGTCTCCATCAGCCCCCACGGCCGCGCTCAGTGGCCACAGCAGTGACCCAGAAGGTTGCCACTGGCCGCCCCCACTCCGAATTGCCTAAGCCTCTCTGCATTACTGATGCTCTCTTCTTCCCCTTCTCCAAAGTATCCCTTGATTGTTCATTAGATAAATGTCAGCACCCAATTTAATTTTGAGACATGATGAAGAGCTGAGCCCCGCTTTCAAAATCTGGCTTTATACTCTGGCTGACTTATTTGGAGTGATTTTGGATACCAAGATTCATGGCTGCCCATGAACTTAACCCTTCCAGAAAATAAAGTTACCTCTGTGTGTTTTGCCTGTGGAACAGGCTGGCAGTCAGAGCGCCCACCACTGCAAACATTACTGCAGACAGCAANTGTAAGGCACTGAACTGGAGACAGACCCAGTGCTGCCAGCTTGCAATGCCCCCTCCTCATCCATCCCAGGCACCCTGCCCCGCTGGAATATATCCATTTGATTTTTCTAGCACAGGATCACAATGGAGCAAGTAAGGCAGGGAGAAACAAACAACTAACCACATCCTGTGAACTGATGAGGCACTGGAGACACCAGGAGATAAGCAAAGGCAAAAAAAATATTTTCTCTTCGCAGGTCTCCTTTGGTGACAGGTCCTCTCTCCAGAACAGGTACAAGGAGGTACTTCCCAAAGGTGCAGCACATAGTGTGTGGCTGCTGAAGGTGATATTCAGGAAAGCCAAGGCTGCTAAGCATCAGTCGTGTTGCCACCAATGGAGATGATGTACTGAGGCTGTGCCCGGGCGGTGTGCCCTCTCCCCCCGCCCCGGTCTGCTTCACAGCCTTTGCAAGGCCCATCTCTGGTGAACCAGAACCTCAGAGTGCAAAGTTTATCGGGAGGTCACTTAGAATCATAGAATTGCCTAGGTTGGAAGGGACCTTAAAGATCATCGAGTCCAACCATTAACCTAACACTGCCAAAACCACCACTAAACCATGCCCCTAAGCACCACGTCTACCCATCTCCAAGCAAGGTTTTGTCTCCACCCCCGGGGCAGGTGGAATATTTGCAGGAGGAGGTAGAAAAGTGCTGATGAGTGTCAGGTGGGAGAAGCTCACTGATAACCGAATGTGCACTCAGAGCCACAGCGTAATTCATCCACCATTTTCTTACGTTCATTCCTCTTCATTTTACAGGATAAAGCTGATCAGCAGGAGGGGATTTCTCTTCACATCACCAGATAGAGCTGATTCTGCTCTAATTTTATATATTTTCAGCACTTCTTCCCCCCAGAGAGGAAAAACTATGTTTATGTGTATTTTTATTGCAGTCCTTTATTGCCGGTGTCCAGGACAATGATAAAACTATATCACAGAGGAGAAACTGAAATCTAATTGCTATTCCACGAAACTAACAATAGTAGAGATAATCAAAGAACAGAAATAGTGTGCCTCTCCAACAAGAAAACTAATACTGAAGTGCTTTCGGCAATTCACCCCCAGTCTAAGGAGAGGCTGTTTCTTCACTATTGCATTTCTTACAAGGTATTTGACATATCTAATGAATTATTCTCAAATTAAGAGATCAACCAAACAGTCTTGGAAGCAGCTGTCCTCCACACAGATGACACTGCAGATTATACCCAAATATTTGAATCCTGGTACTTGTTTCTGTTCAATGACAGACAGGTATTTAGAGCTAGTAGAGCTCTGCATAACACATACATCTATTTTTTTCTCTCTAGAAGAAAAAAAAAAAATCGAAGTTTTCCAGGATATCTCAATGGCATCTCTATGGACAGACCACCTAGACACATCTCTGGACGTTTATCGGATTTCCATAGTCTTGCTGATGGAAAGCAGAGTATCCCACACCCATGATACTAAAAATCTATTTAGCTAATGAAACAGCATTTCTGCTAATGCAAACTGAAATGCACTCCAAGGGGCAGAAAGAGCCGAACTGGCAGCACAGAACTCACTTGCTGTCACAAGAAAGAGTGAAAAGGAAAAGCTCCCATAGTAACTTTAAAGAAGTAAGGAAATATTTGAAACAAGTTTTCCCTTTGAAACATTCAAGGGAATAATCTTCATTTGTGCTGGGGAAGATGTTTTATATATCACGTACTGGAAAAAAAAAAATCCTTATTTGTCTATTAATTTTGTTCTGGAGGAAAAGCAAAGCAATTAAACCGCCATACATAAAATCTGTAGTGGAATGAACAGAGGAAAAAAAAAATCTGTGCATGATTGCATTGTCTCCATCTCTTATAACCTTTCTCTAATCTATGAGTTAACACCTTAATTAAGTTTTTAGATTAATATTTTAAAAAATAATGAGAGCAATAATACACAAAATATAAAAGATGTATGTATTTGCTTGCTGTTTTCACATCTTAGACTTCTTCAGCTCCACTGAAGACACCGAGAAATATCACTCTTTCTGCTAATATTTATGGAAGAATATAATTTGCACTTTGAAAAGATTTGCTCATCTTTGATAAGAAAAGGAAATTACATGCGGTAATGCACCGTGAACTGGATCTCTAATGTAGTACAAGCTACCTCGAGGGCAGAGGGAAAACTACATGCTGACGTTTCTTATTATATATGTGTCAAATTAAGGCTCATTAACTTAAAACCAAAACTGTTTACAGCTTATTATTATAACTGTAATAGGAAACTCAGGTCCTGTCCTCCCCCCAGCTGAAAATTAAATTAAATAATAATAGCAATAACCCAATAATAATAACTCATTGGGAAAGTGGAACCAGTTTCTTATCAGTAACACCCCACCAAGTTGTAAATGGTTTGAAATGCAATTTTAACAATGCTAGCCCAACCGAACAAAAAACAGTAAGAAAAACTCACATTTTACACTGGGAAATAAAAGCAGCAAGCACTTGACTAGGAAAATCCTCTTAAAGTTCATTTTTGGGTCAAAAAAATCCAGTGTCTCCTTGTCTAATGACAGCTCCTGGCAGGTGGAAGGATTTTCTGCTGTGCGCAAGCGGTGGCGGGACGTGTCGGTACAGCCCTCGTGCCCTCCTCCTCTCCTCCCAGCTCTCACCCCACCACTTCTCGTTTCTAGCACAAGCACAAAAACCACGGGCAGAAATGCGTCTCGGCGGGGTGTTCTATCAGGACGGGGACAACGTGCAGTGACAAGGAAAACACACACTAAAATGCCAGTGTGCCCTCGAGGTCAGCCAGGGACCCTGTCCTCTTCAATGTTTACCCAAAGAGTCCAACTCCAGCATCTGCAGGCCAGCACCCTAGTGGGACAGATGTGGTTTTTGGGCTGGGTGCAGGGTGATGGGAATGCTTCTGCTCCCCCATTGCCTCAGCAGCAGCAAGGGGATGGCAAGCCCAGGGCCCCCAGCAGGCAGCAGGCAGCCAGTGGCTGTTGGACAAAGCGTAGAAAGGAGACATGCTTCCCTCAGAAACCATCAGGATGAGCTTCACATCAACATCTGATCTATGAGGGGCTGGCTGGCGCCACGTGAAGGTGTCCTGCAGGCACGGCCGGCTGTTTGAGCAAGCTGCAGAAGAGGGATGAGCGTGAAAGGGGATGAGAAAATCCTGCTTTGGGTCTAGCCAGAAATTAGCCCTGAAGCTGCTTGGCGTGGGAAAGATGGTGAGGAAAGAAGCTGGGAGGAGGCATGGGAGCTAGGTCCAAACAGGCATGAGAAGCTAGCAAAATCTTTATTCCCGATTCCAATACAAAAAGATGGGGTGGTGATGATTTTGAATCGCCATACCCAGCACAATTCCTCTGCTACAGTGGCAGCTGAAATCTTCCAGCTTTTTATGGCAGAGGTAGTGCAAGAAAGATGACAGAGGAAAAGCTGTGGCACAGTATTAAATAAATCCTTCTTGTTCATTCATGTCAGTCTTCTTCCTTGAAGTTATAGGAAAGTTTTATAAGACACCTCTCCTTTTCCGGCTTTGTTGTCTTCTAACTGGTACTAACACTGGTAAAAACCACCCCTTCTCGCACAAAAGGAGGAAATGTTACCTGAGGTAAAACGCACAAAGATCACAGTATTGCTGCCTCTGCTCATGGCAGGAAAACTTAGCTTTTCTTCCTTCTTTTTGTTACTGTTTCTTTACAAAGAACACACAAGGGAGGCACACGCAAAATGAGAGAGGAAGCAACAACAGGGAGATGACGTTTCTGTGCCTGACCTCTACGCTCCATGGAGAAAAAACAGCCGAGGGCAGGGGCTGCTGTGCCCAGGCATCTCCCCAGCCAAGCAGCCTGTGCCAGCCATGACAGCTCCGGAGGGCTGTGGGGACCTCTCTCCCTGGCCATGCTGGCAGGAACGTGCAAGGTCTGCACGCTTGGACACACGTGCTTCTACTCCGAGCACCTGCAGGGCTTCAGACAAAGGCAGCAACCCCAGTCTCTCCTGCTTTTGGGTTTTTTTTGGCAGGCCCATAAAGCAGAGTGGAGGGAGATCCCCAGGCATTGCTGAAACCTCTGCCCACACTCTGCTCATCTTGGTCTCACTTCTTCCTCCTCCTCAAGGCAACATCCCTCAAAGCCACCGCCTGCTTCCAGCGTCCCCCTGCCCTTTGTCTGTTTGTCAGCACGCTCAGACTGCAAACGTGCTGGGGCAGGGACCGTCCTGCTGCTCCGTGCACAGACAGAGCCTGCTCCATGCCGTCCTGCTCACCAGGTACTGCTGCCAGAAACTGGNAGGTGAGAGAAAGAAGATAGGTAAAGCTCCACAGCAGCAGAGCAAGGCTTAAAAGGATGCCCTATATTCATAATGAAGGCCGCTACTTCCATTTAGTCCAGTTTGTTATGCCCGCCTTCCTGTAAAATCACAGCTGAAGTAACTCGGACTAGAAGCCCCTATGCTCCATCAGACTAATTACAGCACGTCGAACATGGCATCCTTTTTCCTGTTAGAGTAACAGGAAGGCAGGGGCAAGAAACTACTCCTAAAGTATACAAAAAGTGTTCAGAAATGAGTTGGCTGTGAGCAGTGAGGAGGCACTCAAGAGAGGCGGTGAAGGCCCAGCAGCTGATGTCCCCTGCCCACCGTGCACCACAGAAGTGACACCAGGCCTTGGTATTTCTGAGTACTTGGGTGCGTGTCCACAAAGTCAACTTGCTTAGAGATTTTGTGTAACAAAAGCACAGCCGATCCAGCGCAGGGGCACACCACCCGCCTGCAGCAAGGGTTCCTCATGAGATCCTGGCATGTGCATGGTCCATCATACCGAGCAGCCCCTTTCGTAACCAGCGTTGGAAACCTCCTGCGCCATCAGATCCAGCTGGAGATGGAGAAAGAACCCTGTATCTCTAACCTCAGCCTTCCTGCCAGATGAGAAGTGGGGAAAAGGCAATATCCTTGGCAGCTTCACCCTTTCTCTCTTGATAGGCAACACAATGTCGTGCTGCAGTTCTGACCAGGCTTTGATCCCCATTTTAGAAGAATGAAGGGATTTTCTGGATATTAGCAGGAGGGAAGCAGTGGAAGCCCCTGCACCATCCCCTCTGTTTCCCTCCAAGGGAAGGCATTAAGGAGGAATCTACAGAGGCAAATGGGCACCTCTGGAAAGCACAGAAGCTTTGGGTTCCTGCCACAGAGGAGCTCTGGAGGCTGTCGGCATGTACCTACAGCAACACAGTGTGGGATGCACGTCCTGCAAAGAGCTACAGCGGGGAGCGCTGGCAGAGCAGCCCCCGCACCAACCAGCAATGCTCCCCACGGAGCAGGGCAGGCAGGGCAAGAGCTGCTGCTCAGCCCGAACGCCCGCCCAGGCTGTGCTGGGCAGGATGCCCTCACACTCCTCTGCTCATGGCAGACACCCTCTCCCCTGCCCGTTCCACAGGAAGTAACACTGCCGGGAGAAAGGCAAGCCAGATGATAGAAAAACCAGGGCACGGACAGGAAGGGAGATGTCTCCCCGTATGGTGGTGCTGGACCTGTCTTCAGTCAGGCCTGCCAGCCCATGGCTGAGGATGCTTGGCCTCTGGTTAGCCCACTGCGGTGAGAGACATCTCTGTCTTCTGAGGCAGCGCACGGCAGCGGATCGAATGCAGCCACGAAAATGGGGCTGTTTCTTTGCAGCCACTGCTATCTCCGAGGTATTGTTTCCACTGCGAAAGCCACAAAGTGTCATATACATATACATTTGTTTTGTTGCTTGCTCTCTTACTCTTCTGTTCTTCGTAATACACTGAGCAGTTTCCTCACAGGGAATGTAAGTATCATACTTACATTTCCATGTCAAGGTGACAAACTCCCACGCATCTGAAGGCAACATCTCAAGAGACAAGAGACAATACGTAGCTCTTACCAGCTCTAAGTCTTCAGCTTCGTGATGAGCCAATAAACATTCATGCCTAAGGCTTAAAAAAAAAAAGAGACTGTTATTAGTTGTAGTAGAGAACGAAGAGTACAAATACACTTAGCGTGTTCTTCTCAGGAAAGTCAGCATTCAGTAAGCCACTGAGGATTTGTAGCCCATCTGCTAATTTGCACTACCTCCTCTGGTATGAAGCTTATGTCGTATTAAATGGCATTTGCTTGGGATACTCTTCCCTAAAAGGTCAGACACCCTGCACTCACCGCCACCCGAGACCTCACCACGAAAGATAACAAGAGTATTGCAAATTCATACCTCTAAATTTCTCACAAAGACAGGCCTTTGGTGAGGCAGAGTTTGTGGGGAGAAGAGTGAATGTGATCTTGGCTGGAACACCGGGTAGGTAATACCATGTGGAGGGGAAGTTTTGGATAAGGCTTACCTTATTCTTGGGAGCTCTCCTGGGTTTGCACCCTAGCCTGCAAGACTAAGAGCTGGGCCCCATCTGTGTTGCCCTGCATGGTAGCTGAGGGTTTCACGATGGCACATTCCCTTCCCCTTTACTGTAGCTTTTTGCAGGATGGGGGGGAATTGTGGCCAGTGTCTGGAATGGAGAAGAAGCAAAGTCAGCCCTGGCAGGAGGAGGTGCCCCTGCACTGGGAAATGCCGAGGATCTGCTGGCTTCCACTCAGTTTCAGCCATTTGGCTGATGAAGGCCACATACGACCTCCTCTTCTCTTCTGCGTTACACAGAGCCAAGAAAGGAAGAAATCCAGCCTCAATGAAACAGTGCAAATATGAAGATCATGAACTCAAAATAAAGCTTTGGCCAAGGGTTTGGCGGGGATGCAGACTCAGTGGCTTGTAGCCTGTTACATGCAAACCAAGAGCACTGCTTTGCCTATACGCAGTGGAAATATTCCAAAAATAGTGACCCAACCTGTCAGCATGGAAACGGCTAGCTGCAGAAACTTTTTATTCCTGCTCTAAAAAAAAGGTAAAGTGAAGCTTTCAAACTGTGACTTATGCAGATTATTTGAAGAGAAATGGTTCCCTTGTGATGTCTGTCACACCACATCATCATCCCCAGGTGTTCTCTCTCTCAGACTTGTTTTCTTCTTTTCCACCTGTAAGCATGTGCCAACAGCCAAACCTCATAAAAGACACCCAATTTAAGCCTGGTCTGAAGGAATGTAAGCTCCTTCGAGCCGTTTGACAATCTGTGGTTCACAACAGTGACTGAGGCTAGAGCAGATATTAGCATCCCATCAGTTATTCTTGCAGACGGTGCCTTTCAGTCTTGCTTGTCTGACACTGATTTCCATCATCTACGATCCCAGATTTAGGATCTAACTTTCAGCATCTTATTCTAGTAATTTCAGTGACATTACTACTGCTGCAAAACATATTGCAAAGCAAAAGTTTGATGGCACAATGCTATCAATTCGTCTTACACAAGAAGCCAGAGAGATGAACAGAACAGCCTCTTCTAGTGTTAGCAGTGATAAATACACCGAGACGTGTATGAACTACAATATACCCCTTCATCACCAGAGAGGGGCTGGACTAGCTATCCAAGGAAGATAGAAGAACAGCCACTCTTAGAAACATATCCACAAAAGACAACTTGTTACTACCATCTAAGTAATCTTTTGGTCAAGATCTGATGCTCTCCAGAAATCTTCAGCTTAACAAATGCATGAGTAACCGATGTCTTGTACAGTGTTTTATTCTATTATACTATTATAACTCCAGCAGAGGATGAGGGCCAAGGGATGGGGTGGGAGGATAAGAATTGATCCAGGAGACTGAGCACAAACAACTGGGTAATAAATTTCAGTACTAAAGGCATTTATTCCTAGGAGGGGCCCTGAATAGCCATTATACAGTTCCCACACACAAAGGAAGGCCCCACTTTCAAATGCAAGCCATCAGCACAACTCTCTTGACAAACTGCAGAGTCATTATAGCGATCTGTCCTATCAGTGCAGCCCCTGGGATGCATGCATGCAGGCATAAAATGTCCCTTCTCCTAGAACACCCTGGGTAAGCCTCTCTGACATGTTACTGTGAGAGTCCCAAAACTGCTGTCATCTGTGACTGTAATTTGTTTATTAGATGGTGGATCTATGATAGCAAACAGGAGTCCATTATGTGGCCTGGTACATAGACGTAAGGAGGTTTTGGCCCTTATCACCAGGAAATTAAGAGAAAAACTTACCAGGAACATCTGAGTGACCTGTCAGCACAGCCTCGCTGCTGCACACTGGGGCGAGAAGAAGAGGGTCCTGGTGTCTTTCACATCCCTTACACAGATGCTCTTCAGACCACATACATCTATGGGCAGCATACAAGCCCTTTTGCTGCCCAGTGTGGATCCCGACTTAGCAGTTCAGTTTCCCCTGCTGCTTCTCTGGTCCCACAAGTTTCCTGTGAACCTGCCTTTGGGCTCTCTGATGTTTGTCTGTTGCCACATACAGCCATTTCAATGCACCGACTCATCTAGCAAGCTGTGAGGACAGCAAGTGGGGCAGAAAACAGGAGCTGAGACCCTTGCCATGGCAAGACAGATAGGTTTTGGCTAGTTGGCGTGGCAGGACACCTTGCTCTTCCCTGAGCAAGCACTAGTGGCACACAGGGACCAGATCCCATGGGCTCTGGCCAGAGCAGGCAGCACCCTCCCTCTCGCCTGTGACCCAGCCCCATGTCAGGGCTGAGAAGCCCCAGCAGACCCAGCTGTGCTGCTCCTTGGGGTGCGGGGACAGCGTGGTCCCGACCGCGCTCAGCTCTGCTGCCAACACGCCGCGCTCACACAGGAAACGCCGGGCAGCTGCAGCAGGGAGCTACATGAGCATCAGGAAAGAGTGGGCCTTTTCCACAGCAGGGGAAAGTACAGGCAACAGAGCTGCCCGTGCTCCTAAACGTTTACAGCCCACGGCTCCTGCTCTCAGCCAGGAAGGGTAATGGCTAAGGTGCTGTGTCATTGCATTTCTGAGAATTTCTGGTGTTTAAGATCTCAGTGAGGCAGGTAGGGGATGCTCTGCGTAATGCAGCTGAGCACCGGGGCACTGGAGGCAAGCTGTGGCTTTTCACAGTAATTCTACCGAGCCAATACACGAGGCCCAACTCCCTGTGTCACACTCGAGTGTCAGAAGGAAACCAGCATCTCACAAATCAGCGAGGTTAACAAGAAAGGCACCCTCTACCACAGCAGTTTTGGTAAACCTCCTTCCTCACATCCTGGGCAGGCAGACATCCTGTGGCAGCAGGACCCCAGCACTCTCCATGGACAGACCTCCAGGGGTAGCACCCCAAGGGGTGTCCCAGCTCTCGGCCACACCAACACGCAGGTGCGAGGTGCTGCTGTGCATCAGCAAGGCTTAAATTTTACAGAGGAGGTCTATATGATCACCCCAGCATCACAGATGGAGAAATGAGGCAAAAGGGGATGGAAGGACTTGCTAAGGTCAGCCAGCCAGTCCAAAGACAGACAACAAATGGAACCAGATGCTCCTGTGACCCCAGCTCCTGGCTCCCAAATACCTGTCTACAAGGCACCATTTAAAAGCACCTTCCATTCAGAGCATCTATTGCCACAAGTGAGGTCGCAGGGGTCGGGTTCAGGATGGTGTCACCATTCTTTTCAGCCATCCCTTTTTGTTTCTATCACAGGAGAGCGGGCTTTTTGTTGACTACATTTCCTTCATGTCCCCCACGTACACCACTTTCAGCAACTCAGCAAAATTTGCTGAACCTTAGTGGCCACTTGCAGAGCTGCAAGTTTATAGCGTGGCCTCAATGGCAAGTTACCGTGTATGCCTTGTGCCCACACAGGTGAGATGCACTGGGTTGGAACTAGAGCTGCACTGGTTATTTGTCGGAAAATAAATTCCTTC
>VXBO01001781.1:0-12232 GCA_013400135.1 Rhinoptilus africanus | reverse complement strand
ATGAATCAGGTTCTGGATGGGAATCAGAGAGTCTCAGATAGTGTGATCTGTCGTCAATGCACTGTGGCAGCAGCAATTGGCACCTGCTGATCTTTAACCTTCAGCAGTCCCACCATAGAAGGGTCATCTGAAAGATCGGGTAAGGTAGACTGCTGTGTAATGTCCTCTGTCTCTACAGCTGCTATACCAAAAGCCCAGTGGTAACCCTTCGGGTCTTTGCAATACCCTCTCTTGAGGTAGTCTATGCCAAGGATGCACGGAGCTTTTGGGCCAGTCACAATAGGGTGCTTCTCCCATTTCTTCCCATTCAGGCTCACTTTGGCCTCTAATACAGTCAGTTCTTGAGACCTGCCTGTCACTCCAGAACAGATTCTGTCCCTTTATGATTCGATGGCAATAGGGTACACTGTACACCAGTGTCCACAAGGGCTTTACCTTCTGTGGCTCTAATGTGCCAGGCCATAGAATACACACAGTCCAATAAACTTGGTTATCCCTCTCCTCCTCCTGGCTGGAGGCAGGGCAACCCTAATGTTGACAACAACATCTACAACTATAAGACGAGTTCCTGCAAGGACTGGAGCATCGTTTACCATGGACTGGAGCAGCCCTTCTCCTGTAGAAATTATTTCTTCCATCTGCTTTGCCATGCAAGTCAAGCACTTGAGCCTGCAGGGCCATAGTAGGTTTTTTATCCCACTTACTCATGTCCTCTCTGTTGTTGCAGAGGCAAAGCCACAGGTAATCTTGGGGTAGATCCTGTTTCGCTTGAGTTGGTTTTGTAGGAGGGCGTTTTTTCTTAATGACTGCAACCTGGGTCTGTTCAGGGGAAGAGTGGGATTCTTTCCTCTTTTTAGACATTTTTTCAAGCAGTTCATGCAAAATTTTATCCGTTTTCTCATTCTGCTCAGCTATTGTCTTAGTCATTTCCTCCACTGTCTCAGCAATGGTCTTTTGCTCAGCCATTTTCTCCACAGCTGCTACATGGAGGGGATGGGAGAGACTGTCTTCATACTGCCGCACCTTGTTAGCCACTTCATTTACAGTTGGTGTATCAGTATCAGACCCTCCCCAGACCACTGTTGACAAGGTGTGGGAATAACTTGATGGTGCACTGTGCACAAACTTTCTCAGCAAAGATCGTTTTCATGGCATTTCATCAGGGTCTGTATTCACTTGGTGGTTGCTATAAATCACCTCTCCCACAGCCAGTTCTCTCAGGCACTTAACACCTTTTTCCATGCTGGTCCATTTGGTTGGACATCACTCGACGCCTTCCTTAAAGGTGTACCTGCCCTTCACAGCTGACAGCAGTCGCCTCCAGAGACTGATGGCGTCTGCCTTTCTCCCAGTTGCTTTATCAATCCCTCCATCTTTGGACAGGTTTCCCAACTGCTTATCTTCTCTGCCATCTAAACCTATGGTATCAGCTCCCTCCATTGTCCCAGCATCAGAGCAACCAGGAGACAAGTGTCTCACCTTCATGATGACTAAAGTCCTTTCTTTAATTTCGCAAATCCTTCATAGAAAAGGATTTAATGATTATCTCTGCATCTGAGTCCTCATCCTGTGTTGATGCTGGCTGAGAAGGACCCTCTCCTGGATCGTTCTCAGAGGAACCCTCTCCTGCACTGTCTGGTTTGGGTTGCTCTTTGTTGTCAGAGGCAGGGGAACGAGCTAAATTTTTCTGTGTCCTGGCCACCGGGGCAACTTGTGCTGGTTCTGCTGAAGTTTGGGCGGCAGTAGGGCTGGCTGTGGGAGCAGCCGGAGTGGCGTCCGCGCTCCTTTGCCCGGGTCGGAGCTGGTGGTGCCGCTGCGGGCAGGGCTGGCGATACCGGCATAGGAGGGGGGCGCGCAGGCAGCAGAGGGACCGGGGCCGGCAGGGGCACGAGCGCTTTCACCAGGGCCTGTTGGGGGGCAGCCGATGTGGACCTGGCCCATGCCGGAGCCTGTTGGAGGGGCAGCTGATGCTGCTTTCGGGGCTGATGGCGTTGTTTGTGTCTGTGTTGTGGCGTGGGCAGTGGTCTGAGTTGTGTGAGTTTCTGCAGTAGCTTTCAGCGTGGGGGTTGTCTGAATTCCTACTGCAGCTTTCAGTGGCAGGGCTGTCTGAGTTTCTGCTGCAGCTTTTAGTGGTGGGATTGTCTGAATTTCTGCTATCTTTGACTCTGGCCGTGAGGTTTGAGTATCAATATCAGATTTCACTTAATACTCACTCCTGCACTGATACTTAACAATAAACCACCCTTGCAACACATTCAGGAAATCCAACAATAGAATCATGTACGAATGAAAAAAACAACCCTAAGGTTTTTCATCCCCTGAATCTGTTACTGCCACTTTGGCATAATCATCAAAGGGCAAAGAAAACTTTCCCCAGGTAAGAAAGACCAAGAGTGTAATTAGCAAAAGAATCTATTACGAAAGTGTAATTAGTAAAAGACTCCATCACAAGATGCCCAAGATATGTAGGTTGAACCGTTATGCAACCAATTATTTTATAAATCTGAAGGCAAATCCACACCAACACAGCACGCTTAGACCACCGCATCCAAACACAGAGAATAAATAGACCATGCAATATATTCGCCCAGTTAATCCCCATTGCATCAATTAACTTCATATGAAACTCTCTAAGGACACGATACAAGATTTCATATAAGAACGACATAATGTAAACTGTCTGTTCTCCCTGAACAAGCTAGAATTCAAACTATTCAGGCAATCTATCAGAGCTCCATTCATGCGTCACTTTGGGCACCAATAAATTTGTTGTGGTTTTGGCCGAATCGGCCAATGGCCGGTGACAGATGCTCCCCCACAGCCTGTTGTGCACAGGGAGGAGGAGGAGAGATAAAGAGAGATTAACGAGTTTAGAAGAAACTAAACTACTTTAATGAAATATTAAGATAAAAAGGAAAATAATGAAATAGACACATTATATACAAAACTGTATTAAGCTCCCAGGATGATGTCACCGGCAGGCACTGGGGAAGTCCCAGGCTGGACTCAGCGACNATGGAAAAATATGACCTGATTGCTATTGCAGAAACTTGGTGGTATGAATCTCATGATTGGGGTGCTGTGATTGATGGCTACAAACTAGTCAGAAGGGACAGGCAAGGAAGAAGAGGTGGGGGACTTGCTTTCTGTGTCAAAAACTGAATAGATTTCCCAGAGCTATCTTTGAAGAACAGCAATGAACAGATCAAGAGCTTATGGATGAAAACTAGACACCAAGCCAATAAAGGAAGCTTTGTGGTTGATGTCTCCTACAGGCCATCCATACAAGAAGAAGAGGTTGATGAAAAATTCTTTCTTAAACTGCAGGAAGCGTCACACTCACAGGCTCTGGTCCTAATAGGAGACTTCAGCCACACAAACATCTACTGGAAAAGCAGCACAGCAAACTGCAAGCAGCCCAGAAAACTACTGGAGTGCATTAAGGACAAATTCCTAGTACAAGTGATGGAGAGCTTGACCAGAGGAGAGGCACTTCCAGACCTGTTACTCACTAATGGAGAAGAAGTTATTGGAGAGGTCAAGACTGGAGGTAGCCTGGGCTAGTGATCATGCCCTCGTGGAATTCTCAATCTTAAGAGATACAAAATGGATAAAAAGTCAGGACCCTAAACCTGAGAAATACAAACATTTGGCTGTTTAGGGTGTTAGTGCATGGGAATCTTTGGGAAACTGCCCTCAAAGGCAAAGAAGAGAAGAGCTGGAAGATATTTAAAGATGTTTTTCTTTGCAAGAGGACTTAATCCTGATGTGCAGGAAGTTGGGCAGGGGAGGCAGGAAGCCAACTTGGCTAAGTCAAGACCTCTTAGACAAACTAAAACACAAAATCAAAATACATAAGCAATGGAGGCAGGGATATACACCCTGGGGAGATTATAGGAGCACGGCCTGAGAGTGAAGAGAGAGATCAGGAAAGCCAAGGCCGATGTCACCAAGCTGAGTGATGCCATACAGAGAGACCTGGACAGGCTTGAGAGTTGGGCCTGTGCGAACCTTATGAAGTTCAAAAAGGCTAAGTACAAGGTCCTACACCTGGGTCGGGGCAATCCCAAGCATGGGTACAGGCTGGGCGATGAGTGGTTGAGAGCAGCCCTGAGACTTGGGGGTACTGGGGGATCNAATCCAAAGCATTCTATGATTCTAGAGATCTTTCTTTCTAAATGGACATAAAAATGCAATTGACTATTCCATTTTAATTATTTTATTTCCTTGTTTTAGTTTCTTTATCTCAAATGTGACATGCACTCTCTTTTTGGGTTTTTTTGGGTTGTTGTTTCCCCCCTCCCCTCCCTCAATCTGTCATTAAAAAGCGCTATGCCAATATACATTACAGCAGATTATGATGTTCTTTCTCCTCCTTTTGCTAGAAAGAACAAAAAGGGCAGTATGACTCTTGCTGCTCTGACTGCAAGTTTCCTGCTTGACAGGAGCATCTGGTGTTCTTTGGATCACTGCACTGTCTTGCACTGCAATACTATTGTTCTAGCTGCAGCAACTATTTCAAGGCTGTATTCAGTTTTAGGGAAGAGCCTGAAAATAGGAAAAATGTGGGATAAATCAAAGCATAGCCACGCTATACATAGTTTGCAATCTGAATCTTCAGGCATGGTATTCTAACTCAACACAAAATGCAACTCTGAGTCCTGTTTTCCTGTGTGTTACACATTCTAATGGTCCCTGAGAAGGATCTACAGTATCAATCACCAGTTCTTCACCTTACACATAAGAGTAGAATAGCATAACATATGTGCAACTCTGAACCATTCTTGATATGTAAGATCATCAAATTATCAAATCCTTTTCTAAACTCAGTGAAACATATTCTGTACTCCCTAGTTTTATGATAATTTCCTACAACTTTAGAGTTCTCTCTGTTCTGAGTTCAGAATCTGGCCCTTATCCTTTATAACAACTAATTTCAGCTGTGCCAATAATCACACTTATGTGTATGCATAATGACACTTATTTAGTGATATTACACACACATGTATGAAGCTAGTGGATCAGCCAGCTTGTGTAATTCCAAGAACCAGTGATTTTCCTCAGTGCCATTGTTAGTGCTTGATAGGATTGTTAGACCAGATTTCTTTAAAACCAAACAAAAATAACCAAGTTCAGCATGCAAAATGTTTATAATAAAATTGACTGCTATTTACTTATTTGGTTCTTAATCTGAAATAGGTAGCGATTATGTAGCAGAATGACTGTAAACAAACTGACTGTCTTACAGAGTTTGTAAAGTAATTTTAGCATAACACAATGAATGAGAGTAAGAAATAAGAAGGGCAAAGGATACACACATAAACATGTACAAGAACTGTAGTTTTTATGAGTAGCTTCCAAAGTTTCAGGGTTCCTTTCCCACAATACCATTTTTACCCTGACATTGTTGGCGTGACAGATCAGGAAATATGAAGCTAAACAAAAGAGCTAAGAAACCTCTATAAATAATATTACTCTGAAAGTTTTGCAGTTTATGAACTGCAGTTCAAAATTTACTCTTGACCAATGTGTGAGGTTTTATTAGTTTTAATTTGACCTGAATGTAATTTTAGAAAGTGAAGTGGTTTAGAGCTCTTTGAGATTTTTTTTTCAAAGCAACATCTTTGTCTGTTTACTGTCTGGCTTTTGCTTCAGACTTCTTACCTGATATCCAGCCATCAGCTAACTCCCATTTTCATATTTCTGTTGCATCCACCACTGTTTATCTAGATAGGGCAGTGGTCCCTTTCTTCTTTAAGCAGAAGTGCAAAGAATTACATAGTGCTAAATTCACACCATCATTGTCAGTACATTGTATTTCAAAGTTTCTGCCCAAGATAAGATAAGATAATACCTTGACTTTCGGTTTAAGGCAATCTAATAGGTCAGGGTCGTGAAATTTTGGTTTCCTGTATCTATCACTGAGATCAGAGTGCCTCAGTATTTGGAGCTGCTGGTACATTTTTTGCTAATCTTCTGTTACACTTAATCTAGAAAAGTATCTTAATATTATGGCTATGTGTGTTTGTAGGACATTAGAATAAATGTGTGGTAAGAACAGGAAATTATGTTCAACTTTACTTGAATTTCTGAAATACGCTCGATCTCTCTTTAAGCCTACCCAGTAGAAGAGGGATAAGGACAAACTGGAGAGAGTCCAGCGGAGGAGCAACCACCAGTGTGGTCATGGGCTGGGGCAAATGACATTCAAAGGGGAGGCTGAGGTAGATGAGCTGGTTTTGCCTGGAGAAGAGAAGGCTCAGGCACGGAGGGAACCAATTTCAGTCTTCCACCACCTCTGGGTGGTTGTAGAGAAGAGAGAGGCAGCTTCTTCTCAGAGGTACACAGTGAAAGGTCAAGAGGCAGCAAGGGATAACTTGTTGGGCAAAGGGCAGAAGTTCTTCCCATGAGGCTGGTCCAGCCATGGAAATGGCTGTGCATAGAGGCTCAGGGGATCTCCAAAGACAGGGTGTGCCATAATTCCACCTGAACAACCAGATCAAGGTTTGAATCCAGCCCTGTCATAATAGATAGCTCGCAGAGGTGCTTTTCGCTTTCCTCCCCCCGCCCCTGGGATCTGTGTTTTCATTTGCCCATTTTTCTGTGCTGTTGTGATAAGTTAAAGCATATTTGGCTACAATGGAAGAGCATCGCTTGAAAGTGTTCGTGCCAAGTGCTGAGTTCTTGACATAAGCACCAAACTCTTTATATCTTCAAATATTTTAATTTTTAAATTATTTGCATTTTGCATGCATGATTATTGATAGGATGGTAGGCACAACTTTTAAAATCTTTTAATGGAATTGATACTTCTTTGGGTGTTACAACATCACAACTGTTACATTAGGATTCAGTTTTTTAGTAAAGCAGTGCGTCTGGGACTGCGGGTGGGAGGCTAGAGTGTGTGTCTGTCTCACGCTTTAGTCCCCTTCAGCTGATCTGAGGTCACCATGCAGAATTCATTTTGGAGGCTGTACTTGAGTACCTTTCTTGTTTATTAAGGCATGTGTGATCCTTCCTTCCCCTCAAAAGTGGTGGCTAGGTATTGCTAGCTGTCACCTAGGAGAGCAATCAACAGGTGAAGTGCCACTGGACACAAAGAAGATAGAACAAGCAGTGCAGGGTGAGTACAGCATGTCATCTTCCCATGGTATCTCAACTGCTGGTTCAGATCACACTGCCACAGCGCTGAGCAGCCAGGCATTGCAGCTAGGTCTTAGTACATGGAGTAGTACCCAGAAAAAAGGGCTGGATGGGCTTTGGATACAAATGTTTAGAATGAAAGCACAATATAGTTTTAGGAAAGTTACCACAATGCTCTCTAAAACAAAGCCAAAGAAAACCAACCCCATGTTAGAAGAAAGTGACTCATCCAACATCTACTTTAAAAACCCTTCAATCTCTTATCAGCGTATTAGCAGGTAAGACAGAGGTGGATCCATTGCCCCCGACACAGCAGAGAGTAAAAAGGGAAAGGCAGACAACCAGTCTATGAGCCCAGAAATATCCTAGGATGGGGTCTCCTGATGCAGCCAAGTTTTTCCTGGAGGTCCCACATGTTGTTTAGCCCTGTTCCTCAACTGTTGCATCACTGATATATAGGGCCAGATCTACCTTGAAAAATGACAGTTACTGTCCCATGAGCTTTTGATAGAAATGACAGAAATGCAGGAAAAAAATGCAGCATATAATGAACTGTGAGGTCTGTGGAGAGTAAGATCTGTTCTTGTCTTATTCATGTATAGTGAACTCTCAAGGACAAGATAAGGAATGAACACCTCTCTTATGAAGAAAGGCCAAGGGACTTGAGTCTTTTCAGTCTGGAAAAAAGACGGCTGAGGGGGGACCTTGTCAATACTTACAAATACTGAAAGGGTGGGTGTCAGGAGGATGGAGCCAGGCTCTTTTCAGTGGTGCCCAGTGACAGGACAAGAGGTAACGGGCACAAACTTGATCACAGCAGGTTCCATCTCAACATGAGGAGGAACTTCTTCCCCTTGAGGGTGGCAGAGCCCTGGAACAGGCTGCCCAGGGAGGTGGTGAAGTCTCCATCTCTGGAGACATTCAAAACCCGCCTGGACGCGTTCCTGTGCAACCTGGTCTAGGTGACCCTCCTCCGGCAGGGGGGTTGTACTAGATGATCTCCAGAGGTCCCTTCCAAACCCTACCAGTCTGTGATTCTTTGAATATATGCCATTAGAAAGAATACAATAATTTTGCAATCTTATAAAATTTTAAAAATTATAGAAGAAACTTTCTTTAAATAAAGTTTAATTTCAACAGTTGTTACTTCCCAAACTACTTCTAAGCAGCATTTTGAAGAGATTTCAGGATTATTTTAAATTATTCATTGGTAGGCCAAAATGGCAAGGTTTGTGCTGGAATGCTGTTTTCATGCTTGGTGAAGCCTGAAGGACTTAAGCTTTTCTATCTAATTCAATATAGCCCTTAATACCAGGGACAGAGTGAGGAGATGAAGGAATAAACCTTTCTTCCTTAACACCAGTAAAAAAGGTAGTCTCTAATGTTTCACTGATCAGTTCAGCAATTTCTTTCTTTTATTAACTCATTCAATGTGACTGGAGATTGCTGAGATAGGTCTAATAACACCTGATATTCTTGGAGCGCTATTGGGTAAAGAGACTTTTAGCTCCAATTCACTACCACGTATCCAGCCAAGGCAGAGTTACAATGTGAAAGTCATTGCCTTCTGACATGCCTAAACTTCTAAACTGAGCTGAACTGATTGTTGTGGATTAGTGTTCAGTGCACAATTTCTGTTTAACAGGACTCAAAACTATGCTGCAACAGCAATGTTGCTTCCAGTTTACAAAGAAAGAACCTGGAAGATAATCAATTG
This sequence comes from Rhinoptilus africanus, assembly GCA_013400135.1. Taxonomy (NCBI): domain Eukaryota; kingdom Metazoa; phylum Chordata; class Aves; order Charadriiformes; family Glareolidae; genus Rhinoptilus; species Rhinoptilus africanus. The sequence goes on along the minus strand of VXBO01001781.1, from coordinate 3,372 downwards.
CTTGGAGATTGCCATCTTGGAACCGGCATCCAGATCTCATTTGGAATATGTTATAATATCTAGATCAATTTGCATTCCTTGCACATAATGACCCTGAACCTGTATAAATACTATCAGGTTTTATACAAGTTCCTTCAGTAATAGAGATATGCTGCTTCTTTCCCTAGACCACAACTGATTATGGGAAATTTAACTTGCGTGGTTTAATTTTTGTTGTGTTTTCTGTATGTTTTCTTGCAAACTGAAAATTTCCGTGTTTGAGAGAAGTATAATGAAAAAAATAAAACTAGGAAGCACAGTGTTACCAAACACTGAATGGAATCATAGTGTTCTTGAACAGTAGCACAGGTATCCTGAAAAGGGCAAAACATAAATGAAGGACAATATATAGTCTGCAATAATGGAATTTTGCTTCTAGTAGTTACAAGTAATTTTTCTGGTTATTGCATTTATGTTTGTCATAGGCCTGTATATGTAAGTATCCTTTTCAATATTATTTAGATCCCCAAGTTAGAGGAATGCACACAGTATACAACACAGTAGACATCAGAAAATGCATACTGAATATTGCAAATACATCTACTGTGTCTTTCCCTGGATTAGTTATCATAGAAATGTATAAATGAAAAATTCCTCCATTTGTTATTACGAAAGGAATAGAAGTAGGCTGCTGCTGTTAATATTATGTAGGCGAAGCTGAAGTAACCTGTACAGTACTTATAGAGGAATCCTGCTGCTATCCAGAGGCTGATGAGTCACTAGTGGTTGCTGTCTGCTTTTAAGAACGATGACTACCTTATTGGAACAAAAATATCTGTTTCCTTGATGTGGTGCTAATAACCATGGATGGGGAGATTACATTTTTGTACATGACTGCTAAATCTGTCTTTCTTGCATATGTACAATACCATTAAAACTGTAGATTAGCATATTTTAATATTTTTATAATTTCTTCTGGCTTAGCCTGAAATGAGACTGTGAGGTCTTTTTGGTTCCTGCCTTTTAACACAGTCCTCATATCATCACTCTTGGGGGGAGTCTTTTGTGGGCAGACTTAATGTAACTGATACTGAGAATCAAATAAGTTAGCGCTTCAGTGGACTGCTAATACTTCTGTTGCTTTACATGAGAGTTCAAGAGGAAAAAGCATGAAAAAAAACGTGAAAAATCCTAAGTTTTGAATTGTTTTCACTTTCTCTTTTAATATTCTATTACAAACCCAGATATTTTAAAAACGTATGAAATAAAATATGATTTTTAAACCATTTGTGCTATGTTATTCAGTTAGGCAGCAATCAAAAGACAAAATAATGTTTTGCAAACCTATTTTAAATATTTTGCTTGATAATTTTTTGTTACTGGTCAAGCCTGTACAAGAATGCATTTTTATGACTGACCTTTAAAAAGGTTCTTTAATAACTAATCTTTCTTACCCTAATTACTTTAAATGCTAGAAAATTTTTCCACAGAAGCAAACTTCAGTTAGTTTGATATTCTTGCCAGTGTACACACTGTGTCACTGTTCTGGAAGGATGATTGATTAAAACATTTTTCTTCAGCTATCCACTTTGAGGAAATCCTACAAAAGTAGTCCTGCTTGTAGTACCACTAAGGAAAATACTGATTTCACACAATATACATTAATTAATCCACATTCCAAATAATTCTAAAAAGTTACATTTAAAAAAAAAAAAACCCAACCCAAAACATTTGATCTGAGTCACAAACTCTGTACGGAGTATAGCTTGAAGCAGTAAATGCTTCAACGGTGGTAAATAAAAACTTAACATAGGAAAGAAGTCATCAAAGCATGCTACAATTTTAAACAATTTTTAATTTTTTAATTTAAAAAAATATACACTTTTTAACATTACTATGAAAGAGTTCTGTACACATAAATAGAAGATGTTATAAAATATTATTCAGTTATTGTCACAGATCTGAGTTTACAAGATTCAGTCTATGTCTTTGATGTTGTCCCTTGGCTAGAATAATATTCTAACCATAATACAGGGTTGTCCATTATCAGACCACAGAAACCTGATATTTGCTGACAAAAAGAAGGAAATTTGATGTAATCTAATTGGTAGTTAGTTGCCTTGTGAACACTGCCTGCAGCATTGCTAACAAATATCTGCATTGAAGTTAATTTTTTAAAAATCTGATTGTGAAGAAGGACAATATGAAGTCAATTGCAAATAATTACAGTAAGAAGTGATGACAGGGACGGTAACTGAAGCATCTATTCACAAATAAAATTAAAGTGACTCTAGACATTAATACGGACAAAATTTCGATATCCTGTTGTCATGCCTCGGATTTTCCAAAAATAAGGAACCTAAGACATTATCATAAATATAGTAAATTGGTAAAGGAAAAATGACAGTTAAGATAGTTACATGTCATGGAACAGAGACCTATTAAAGTAATATTTTAATATGAAGAGTGTAGACACGATACTACCTCTTATCTGTTATGCTGAAACCATCATGGATGATTATCAAACAGATTTCAGCACAGCCCTTCTGAAAAACTGCTGGTTCAAAGAGATGCAGAGATAGACACAGACCACTGCTAGCTGCTACAAAGTGCTATTAACATTGTTTTTCAACAGTCTGGACAAGAATCGTATAGAAGGGGCTCACAGCTATAATAATGACTTCACCAGAAACTTGTCTAAAAGCTCTACTATTGTTCAATTTAATGACCCCGACTCTTCAAATATTCAGAGAGATGAAAGAAATGGTAACTACCAATTCATTAATTAGTCATAAAAATTATTTTTTAGACTAATAATGTGTAATTCTCTTCTAGTGCTAATGACTTGTTAAACAAAAACTTCACTGTAACATTTTTTAATGAAGCAGCTCCAAAAGAGGATGTTTTAAGATTAGCATTTAAATAGTGATGGAACTCATCCACATGGTTCAGATCCATAAACAGACATAAACTTTCACAATTGAGGTAGTTGTCTTGAGGGTTTTCCATCTACAGTGAGAAAAAACTAGTACAGATTTAAGACTCAGAAATCAGATTCTTCAGGATGTACAACACTTTTTATGTCTAACCTTCAGACTGGGCTTATCTTCCAAAGCTTGTCTTGGAGGACAAGCTGTTACAATGCATTGATAAATGATAATGAATGATTTGAAATAAAATAAGGATGACATGGAAAGTTTGCTATACCAACAACAAATGTCTTTCCATTTTACAAAGCTGGGATTAGAAATTCAAATATGAACATCTACACAAGAGCTTGATAAGATTTTCAGAGTAGGCTGAAATCAGAAATATTATGCAATTCTAGCCTGATTGTATTTTCCAGTGAGTTCTGAAGTTCAGAACTTCAGAGATCCCCTGAGCCTCTATGCA
>VXBO01001780.1:55357-75566 GCA_013400135.1 Rhinoptilus africanus | reverse complement strand
AAGGCAGAAAGAAAAAACAACAAGCCAATGTATTTTCTCATATTAAATATTTCAGGAGTGGAAGGTTGATTCTGCTATTTAATTAAAAGCTCTTTGAGCAATCATGTTACATTACAGTGCTTGCCATTAAAAGGCCCTGAATTTTCTATATTTGAAGGAAATAATAAAACAACAGCACTCCCGTTTACGCTTGCTACTAAATCTGAAACTATTGATGCAAATATTAACCAGTAAATCAAATGAAATAGGAGCAGAAGGCAGGCGAAGGTGAAGGCACAAAGCAACACAGGCTTTTCTGCATTGTTATTCTTAGAATTGCTTTTCAGGCGGGTGTATGAATCCCGAAAAGATACATGATTACATCCTTGAGTACAGGTCTGGCCTGGGTACACATCTTCAGATCTTTTCTTGGAAACATCACCACCTTAATTCAGGTTGAAATGATCAGGTGATTAGTAGGTTATTTCTGCAGCCTCCTATTACAAGCGTTATAACTATCAGTTGCAAATACAATTCTCTTCTGAGAATGATGAAAACAGCTCCTGTGGCCTCTGTTAATTAATAGATGGCAATGAGCTTTGTATCAAGGACTTAAATGCTTCCTCCTAATGCAGGGTTTGATGTTATTATTGTTTCTCCTCCTGACAGTGGAGGGCTTATTATAGTGGAAAAGCTACCGAGGTAGAATCACCATAATTAAAAAGACATTTCACGAAACACGAAGCAGCAACAGGAAGACTGTCCTCTTTTGTGTCACTTAAATGTGACCTGAAGAGTCTCAGGGGCTGGTGGTATGTCCCCAAATGTTGTTTGCGATGGTGTACTAGCTGCAGTGGGGAATTAAACAAAAAAACCCCTGATTTATACAGCAGAGGATTCAAGGATCTAGTGAGAAAAAGAAGGCAAACATAGCTGGCAACCTTTAAAAACACTGGTAATGCAGACAACCCATGCAGATGCCCTCGATTTTACCCAAGGTATTTTCTCCCCCATACACTGTCTTCTGCAGTGAGACCTAGCAGGCAGGTGGGGTGGCATCACCTCTCGCTAACAGCTTTGGGCTGTTTTGCACTCATGTGCATGGGCAGAAACAAAGGTCTTACATCTGACAGGGAGCTGAGACCAGAATTTCATACTAGAAGTGAGTAAGTGCTCTTTGTGAGGAAGGAGGAGAAAAAGAATGTGGAAATCAGGGCACTACTGAACTGAGATCTTGAAGTGGAGGGACAGCAGTAATTGATTTTTCAGCTTGCTGTTAATTCCTATAAATTGAAAAGTTGTTCAGGCTGACCTGGTTGGATTTTCCCTTTCAAGCATACCAGTGAACCAAAAAAAAACCCAACAAAAACCACAACCAAAACAGCTCAGAACAAGTAAGAATAATTTGCTTGGATTTTACCAATAGTTTGTTTAGAATTTATTAATTCTTTACTTTTTAAGTAAAGTTCATGTAAAAGCACAACATGCCAATTGCTGCATGATAAATATCAACAGACTGTGAATTGAGAAACATACAAGAGATTCTCTCTGATATATTTCTCACCTTAGTTTATCTCCTCATATCTCTGCAAAGCTAGAACAAGAAAGTAGGGACCAAACGCTACAAAGTGTTAGAATGTAAATGCTACATTTGTGTGCAAAACTGAGACAATTCAAGCCCTTGGAAAGGTTTTTTGAGCTTGGAAAGGATTAAGAAAATAGTGACATGGTTTATTAGAATGCCCTCGCCGAAAGAAATCACACGGACTAATTTTAAAGCTGATAAGCAATCATCTTTATTATGGAACCCATTACAGAAATTTAGGGACACCAAGAAACATCTACGTAATGCACATTTATAAACTTGGTAAATGTTTGTACAAGGCCATCTCTTTAAAGATCTGCTGGTGCATAAATATTAATGACAATCCTGGGACAAAGGAAAAAAGAAGAGAAAAAAATAAGTCATAGGTAAAAAAAAATCCTAGACAATGGGGTTTTTTTTTTGAGCAGAACTAATCAACTTGATAACAAAAAATAATCTTCAGATTTTATTGTTGTCTGGGCTTTTGAGAAAAGGTGTAAGTATCCCATCCAGGGAAAGTGTTCATTCGCACTTTGGAACATGCTACATTTGCAACTAGATCAACAACAGCTTGATATTTGGAGAGTCACTCAATGGACTATGTCCTGCTCATAACTGTATCACAAAGTATGAACGTAGTCCTAATGCAGTAGCCAAAGCTAGATCTGAAGGCAGCAGATATTGGTTATTTTTCCACTGAATCCATCAGAATGCCACCAAAGTAAGGCAGTCTATAACCTAAGTGTCCTTTCATCCTCAATCCTCTTCCAAAGCAACCCTAATCCAAGAACTGTGCTTTAAAATTAGATTATAAATTTTCCAACTTTTCCTTTCTCTTTTTTTTCTCCCCATAATATGATAATTTTGTGTGTGTGTGTAATTTTTGCAAGTTTTTTTCTTAGGAATAGATTTAAAAGTTTCACTGAAACCCTCCAAGTCAAAACAAAAAGGAAGTATTCCCACAGCAAATTTGACAAAATAATCTTTTTCTTCTTCTTCTTCTTTTTTTTTTTTATTTTTTTTATTCTTTCCCAGGCAACTACCTAAAGAGCAATGCAAATGCCTAAGGATAGACATCTGGCCCCATTTGAGATACTCAAGGACATTCTGTCTGGCTTCCAGCTGCTGCTCCAGAAGGACATAAAATCTCTGTTGAGGTTTAATCCCAGTAGGACGCTCTGTCCCAAACAGCTGCTCACTAACCTCTCCACCTTCCCCATTCCCGGTGGGCTGGGAAGTGAACTGGAAGGGTAAAAGTGCAGAAATTTGTGGCTTGATATAAAGGCAGTTTAATAGGGAAAGCAAAAGCTGCACACACGAGGAAAGCAGAACAAGGAATTCATTCACTGCTTCCCATTGTCAGGCAGTGCCTAACAGTGACTTGGGAAGACAACCATTATTGCTCCAAACCTCCCCCCTTCATTCTCTTCCCCCAGTACAATCTCTTAACTGCAGTGCTGTATCCATCTGCCTTGTGGAGACCCCCAGATGTTGGCAGTGCGATTAGATATCCACTTTTTCATGGTTAAACTGCTCCCATACTGTGAAAAGAAATGTCAAGAAAAATGGTTTTGATTAGCAAGAATCGCGAAGGAAAAAAAATCTATCTTTGGGGAAGCAGAAATCAAGCCTTCTAATAATTTCCAGGCATTTTAAAATGAAATGGCCCTCTGACTGCGTCAGTGGTTTCATGGAAGATGAAATGTATGATCCCTGTCTACTTGTGTACTCTTACCTGTTTTACAAAAAAAAAAATTTGAAATCCAATATCCCGTTCCAGAGGCTGGACAGCATTATTTTTTTCCACTTGAATGAAAATAAGAAATCATATAGAGGAACAGTACCTCTATAGCACTTGTTATTGAGGGAAAGAGCAGTACAGGAGATCAAAACTTATACATCACAGAAATCACGTGGGAGTTCAAATTTTCAGTCTCATTTTCATTTTGAAAACCCTACTAGTGACAGAACTACCTGCATTATTTAGGATTTAAAAGGTCTAAACAATCAGTAAAGGGTGGTATTTTTTGGCCAGGAAGCACTGCTGGCATAGAAGAAGATCACATAGCAGTATCATATATGTCAGCAAACAAAACTTCATCTATAAAGACACCCTTGTTATTAATAAAATATTTGGTTACTTGAAAATAGCAGAAAGTATTTTGTTTGTATTTGCACTGAGGTACTGTTTCCTCTACCCAGGTTGTTGGGGGTGGGGAATAGAAGAGTAGACCAAATAAATCATTCATAAGCCACTAATTAGGGAAAAAAAATTACTTCTGCTCTTTATACTAATGTGTGGTATTCTTTGAGATCAATGGTCATTCTTTGAAAACTGAAGATTCAGACTGACAGAAGGATCTGATGAAATAACATTAATTTCATCATTTTCTTTCAGCTGAATAAACACACAAATTAGAATTAAATAATTAGTAGCTCCCACATTGTAAAATAAATTTAAAAAAATATAGTAAATTTTAGAAGCCAGAGTAAGCAACTGGTCCAACATTCTTTGCTTTGCTTTGTCTTTTATAATCTTGGAGGAATTGCAAGCCTTGAGATTTGAGGAGACCAACAAGACCTTCAAAACTAAATGAAACATCGTACAACCTTTCAAATGTGGAAAAGAATACCAGGTGCATTCACATTTGACTTTTACTTTAAAACCAACACCTTTTCCTAATTTCTCAGTAATGAAAACTAAACACAAAGTCATTTATTTACATGGCTGTGTTTGCACACACTGAACAAATACCACTGGGCATAAAATCAATTTTGCTTCTGAAGTCCTAAGTACAGTGAATCTCACCTCTGCCTGCCTGTATGTATCTTATACAGGAATGCTTGTACATTTTCATCAGCATTGGCAGTAACCACAGCTTTGGGAAGGATTTGGTTCACACTGAGCTCAGTGGCTTGTTCTTCTCTGAAAAATGTCACTGCTAAAGAGTAGAATGGAGGGAAAGTGCCCCCAACACAGAACATAGTCAGGGACAAAACTCCTTCACTGGGAAAGGTTAATTTGAGTCTAGACAGGCTGAGGCGATGTCTACGCTGGGTTATTTCCCAAGATCTGTGAGTCTTCTAAATATATATATATTTCTTTGAAGGAATAGCTGCACCTCCACAAGACCTCAGCATCCTGTATCATTAGGTGAACATCTGCCTGTGCATTAGAAGCCTCTGAGAAGGATATCAAAGAAATTCCAGTGTCAAAGAGACGACAAGCTTGGGGTCTGGATTGGCCATTACTATAAGGAAGGCTAAAATTCCCTCAACACATAAAGGCTAAGTGCTTCTAGGGACCAAAAGAAGAATTAAGAGTGGTGAAAAAAAAAATAAAAATAATGTGTTTATGGAGTTTTGGCCCCTCCTACACAGAGATTTTTGAACTGTAATTTGGACTTTGGTACTTACATTTGGCACTTACATTTACTTACTGCCCAGAGAAGTTGTGGAGGTGTTCCTGGAAGTGTTCAAGGCCAGGGTGGATGGGGCTTCGAGCAACCAGGTCTAGTGAAAGGTGTCCCTGGCCGTGGCAGCGGGCTTGAAACTAGATGATATTGAAGGTCCTTTCCAACATATATCATTGTATGATTCTATGTTTTTCATAGTTTTTTCTTTTAAAAGTAATGTACCTAAGATATTCAGCTCTAAAGAGGGAAACTCGAGTGCTCAGCCTTGCTCCCATTGACTTCTCATGTTGGGTTTCCACCAAAGTTCTGCCCTTGGCTCAGAAAGCTGCACCCAACGGTACAGCGCTTCTGCAGCCACTCGGTATCGTAGCTGCAATACCTCAACAAGACAACCCTTTTCGAAAGAGCAAACCTGTTTTATTCTTGCTAAGACCTGCTTCACTGGAGTTTCTTTGTGGTTTCTGGCGATTTGCTCATTCCTGGCTCTTTGCCTATGTGACACTAGATGGAGCTGCGGATCTGCTGAAGGCACCTGCCTTCATCCCTCCTTCTTCCCGCAGAGGGCACCCAAGCTCTTCTCAGATCCGGCCATCCAGGGAATCAAGAAAAGGTGGATTCAGTCCTGCGTCACATTAGTCAAGGATTTAGAGAGGCTGGACAGCTTGATTCAGTCCCTCTAAACGACGACGACTGCGGGGGGAATTTTTTAAATCGGGTATTGCGCAATCCAGATTTTTGGATGTAGGTAGAGATGGTCAAAGAGGTGCACAGCAAAGAGTTTGTGAATGTAATGTATTTGTGATAATCAGGGCTTTAGGATGTTTTCCCAAGCTGAAGAATGCAAGATGGGAAAGCAAAGACACGGTTGTGAAAAGCAGAGCTTTTGAGAAGCTGCATCTTTGCAGAAGAGCAGAAGGCAGACAAATTCCTCCTTGCTTCCCACCACCAGCATGGCTGCTGGGACAGCCCCAAATTGCCATCCTGATGCCTCTGATTTTCCCATCCTCTCTTTTTTCTTTGTCACTTTCCACTAAACTACAGAGTCAACTCATGCAACTTTGTGGTCAAGTGTTCGCCCTCAGCTCCTTGATCTGTGCACAAGCTCTACAAAAATCCCAGGTGTTCTCCCAGAAAAATACAGAGACATCCCAGAGACACTCCATTTCCACAAGCAGATATGTTTCCCTGAACGTGTCTGCTTATCACTCAGCTCCATTTCTAGCCTTCCTGCCATGTAGTTAAGGGATCTTGATAAGAGATGCGGTGGCTTCGACAGAGGGACCACAAGGTGGTCAAAGCGTCCAGGTACTGTCCTAGTAATATTCTGCATAATGATAATAGTATACAAAATGACAATTCTACAGCAATGTTTAAAGTTTTCTTCCTATCTCCAAAGTAAATTAGGTAGATGTACTTTCTCCTTATCAGATGACAAAAGCCCGATGAAAAGATTTAATGGCAGATGACCCTAGTATGTCATACACTTTGTGTAAATAGTTATTTAGTCCATAAGCTATACAAACTATATATGTCTCTGGGTGTTTTCAGATGAGCATATATACATTTGTGTATATTTACCCTCCAGTGAAGATTAACTTTACCATGTTTACAACCTAATCAGCCTAGAAACTGCAGTCAGTAATTAGAGGTATGTTTATGGAAGAGAATTAATTTACTCTTTACTGCTCTGTCTATCATAACAATAAAGCTGGGCAAATATGACAGCCGTTGGGGAAGACTTTTATTTTTTCTTTTTGCTCTTGTTTGCAGTATGATTTCAACTTAATTTTTGGAATAATGTGTAGGAATCCTTCTTTTGTAGCATTCAGGTCTTTTTTTTTTTTTTTTTTCTGCTGAATTCATATGCAACAGGTCTCTGCCTTAATGAGATCCAAGAGGCATCACTTTGAAAAGGGCATATTTGTGAGTTGCATTGACTCACAAGTCCATTATCTACTTTGTGTATGATGGCAACATTAAAATTCTGGAAACAGAGTTGATACTTTTCATTAGAATGGCAAACACAACAGGAAAAAGCAAAAGGTTTTTGTGCACATTCTCTTTTCTTCAAGTCCAAAACAGCAGGAGCAGTAATGTTTAGTCGAAACAGAGCTTGGGGACAACTGTCCCATGTTTAACTTGGTTGTCCTAATCAGCCTTAACATAAGTAAAAGTAGGCCCTGGAAAAAGGGAAAAATCATGGTTTGCTCTGTGAATCTGTAGGTATTTTTTTATTCACTTGCTGGCAAATTAGATGCTTGGAGAGTTTCTTTCCTAAAGCATGTTCATTTCTATTTTCTATTTGGAAAAGATGACAACATTAATCTTTTTAAATCAACCCAACTTTGGTCTCCAGGCCAGGCCAGCAGGGCTGGTTTGTACCACCCCACGTCATATTTACCTTTCCGTTAAGTAAAGTCCTTTGGACAAGGAAATAATGAGTCATAGAAACAAAGTTCCTGTAGAAAAAGGGGAAGAAAAAACCCAAAACAAAAACAAACAAAAAGAAAAGAGGCAGATGACTTTTAGCAGGGACTCTAACAAACTAAGAGAGTGGTTTACTCTCTTTAACTTTTCCGCTGCTCCAGTGCATCATGAAAAAGCCACATGCATTGCTGAAAACGCTTCATCAGTACAACCAAAATTGAGTGATTTGTCCTGTTCCCAAAGTAGTGAAGCTTCATAACACTTTCAAAGGGAATGTGGCATAAGAGAGCTACAAAACATGGGGTCAGAAAATCAGGGGTTTGTACTCTTGCTCCTGGAGAGTAGGGATGGTGCTTCTGAGGCAATGTAGCAAGGGCTACTGAAATATGTTGTCTCTCTGCAGTAGGGCTGATCCTGGGCCTCTGGCTTCTGCCCTTCTGGGGCTAAGCCGATAGCAGAGCCTTAGGTTTTGCTTTGTGCGCGTGTATGAGGATATTGTTTGTCTTTGGGACACTCCACCTATGCCTTTTATGTGAGAAAATTGTCTGATATTTGGAGACTGTTTGATCTTCCTTAAACATCAGGGATCTTTTTATCTCCCATGAGCATTTTTTTTTCTTGTAACTATCTGCACGTTAAACAACTAAATCCAACTCTGACCAGTAAGTCCAACTGTGAGTTCATGCTATCAAGTTAATTAGAGGAATGATTTAATAAGCTTACACAGGATATGCTCAAAACACAAGGATGCCAGAGACTTTGGGGAGAAGAGTCCATCAACGAAGTTATGCATAAGGGAACATGTCTTGCTTTGTTTGTTACAACTCTAATGGGTACATTTCTGCCCTGAGTGCTGTGTGAACTGACTCTATCCTGAATCTCTCTTTTAAACCTTCCATTTGATTGCTTTGAATATCTTTTATATACCTGCTTGCTAGTGAAGAAGGAAAATATCTTAAGAGTCTTCCCTTGCATTAAAAAGTCATTTATGCTTTAATCTGGGATGACCACTGATGGCAGAAGGAGTGGAATTAAGGCCCTAATTACGAGAATCCCATACTGTGGCAGGCACTGATTTTGCTTGCAAGCAAGTCTCTCAGAGATCATTTATGTTTTCAGTTAACCTGCTGGTGATTAAGTGCAGGTTGGCAGAAGAAAGGACTGAAAAAAAGATGAAGCTGATGAGCTAAATCCATGAATTAGCACAGCCAATTAAAATAAGGGTATGAGGACTGATATTTATTAATTTTTTTTAGATTTTGTACTAGGAAGTGTTTCTATTCATCCATTTTTTTTATTAGTTTTTTATAAGTGCAAGCTATTTTAAAATCTTGCTGATTTTTTTTGTCTTTCACATCTGCCCTGTGTTTCCAGGAAGCTGATATTTTTATGGAGATGTAATGGTTTTTACTGTATATTTTGACATAGAAGGAAAAAAGGTCATCTATTATATCCCAATGCCATCATACCTATAGTACTATACTACAAAAATGGATCGTCACAGTATATTTCCTTCCTCAGAAAAGTCCCCTTCAAGGAGTTGCCTATATATTGCCAGAGCTTAAGTTCCTATTGACATCAAAGGGAGATTCTCTAGTCCAGACCTCCCGATTGTCTTCCCCATCTTTATTTCTCACCGAACCAAAGCCAAAGAAACGTAAATCTATCCATCCAGCCCATAACTTTTGATTTTTATTATTATTTTTTTCCAAAACGAGCCTATACAGTTTTTGATTTGGATTAGTAGAATAGAAAAGAGAATTAATGAATATGGCAGCCTTTCCCGACAGGCATGAGAGTGCATCTTCTCCTTAACCCCAGGCAATGTGTTTGTCTTTCTCAGAGCTTTGACACTACTTTCATGTGTGCTGTCTCTGTTGTTGACAGTTATGGTATCTCCAGCCTAACATGATTCAGGTGTTAGCAGACCTTGAATCCTTCTTGTGAATTGTCCATCAAGCTGCTGTTTCAAAACACGGTATCAGTCCTTCCAATCCTGGAGAGTGACCATCAAAGAAAGACAGAAAGCTACATCAGATTTGTTATTAAAATAACACAGATGCCTCCCACACAATAAAACTAGGTAGGGGTAAGGGAAATCAGGCTCAAGCAATGTCTTTCGTTTTAATTGTTTTGGGAAGACTTTTGTATGTTTAAGTGTTACCTTTGAAAAATATATTTTGGGGAAAAATAGACATTGTCCATCAAAAAATGATCAGGGTTAAATGTCATTCACTCACATGAATGGAATGAATGAGAAATATTGAAGGACATACTTCAGCTCTTTGTTTTACACAACAATAACAGTTTTGTAGCAAGGATAATATCTGGATGGAAGGTCTTTAGGGAAAAGTAATAGTATTTATTATCCCAGATGTGATGAAGATGAATGGAAGTTTGTCTATTTTTTCCAGCTGTATCAGCTGCAGATGCTGAATCCTGGAAAGAGTCTTGTCTAATTCTTCTGTCCTTTTTCCTACGTATTGGAAACAAGCTACTGTGTTAAATGAACTCTTGGTCTGAACATTTATGTTCTTGTTGTCCTCCTTGCACTTCTAATTTTATATATGAAGATGGACAAATGCAGTCATCCCTGAAAGCACACACATGTCTAGGATAACTGGTTAGACCAGTCTGTTTCAAATAAATTCAGCCATGTGTTAAACACATTTGCCTATCTCCTCTTTGAAACTCTGGTGTTGAGATACTTCTCATTGCCATGTCACATCCAATCACAAGTGTCTGGAGAAGACTTGATGCAGCAGTCACTCTGTCTTTGTTAGAGGGCTGTGAGGTCTATCAAATCTATATAACCACTCTGTAAAATCTTTCTGAATGCTACTTTCCTCTTGCACTGGCCACAGACAGCACACTTCTGCCAGCCAAGCCCAGGAACTCACCAAATCAGAACTGTGTGTATCCTGTGGCTGCTTGGTAGCCAGGGGAATCCCAGGGGCATTTTCCTGGCTGTCCGCAAAGCCTCAATGACAGGCTTCCAGCAACTCAGTCTGAGCACGAAATTGGAAGCACTTTAGGAGTAAGTCAGAAAGTTCCAAGCTCCATTACTTCCTCTTGAGATGAGACCAGAATTTGTTGTTTAAATGTGTGCCTTTAAGCTTAATTTTGAAGAAAAAGTTAAGTAAGAACTGTTGGGGCTGAAAAAGATGTTCAGCAGATTCATTAGCCTTCATGCTGTGTGTCTGCACAGAAATCCACAGGGAGGATTTTTCTGGCTACTCTGAAAGTTGCAGAGGTGGACATACATCAGCTTGGCCCGAGTGCTAAAAAGCATATATAGGAGAAAAAGACAAGATCATTAAAAAAGCAGAAGCTGTTTTTTTCTGGTTTACAACTTCTAATAACTAAATATTCCTGTCATGTTACTCTTGCCTTGATAATAAATAGCCTATGCTGTCTCTGTTTTGTACGGTGTTGTTCTCTTAAACTTCTGTTGCTTTATGAGTACACAAAAGTCTACTACAGATTTTTCTCTTGCAAGCTCCACTAGTTAAACAAACACTAGAGCTACTGATAGTGGCCATGTCCTTTTGCCTTGCTCTCATTCTGAGAGTTCCTGCTACTGTGCCTTTTCCTCTACAGCATCCCATCTGGTGACCCAGATTAGCCGGCTTTCTCCCAGGTTTCTGCCTCAGTTGCCTAAAATACCCAGTTATGCTAAGGGCATTCTCTCTTCTACCAAATACCAAGAGTAGGATTTTGCTGAGTAACTTTCTGGGGTTAGGCACATTTTTTTTTTTTTTCCCAGATTGAATCCAGAAGCCCTTTTAAGAATAATCCTTTCTATCTAACAATGGGTGGTAAAAAATGAGGAATAACCATCAGGGTTGCAACTGAAGCAACTACACTCCTGCGCACCAACTTCACCCATATTCAGTTCTGGTGTGAAAAAGGTGCACATCTCTCTCAGCTGAGTCACTGCCTGAATCTATTCTAAAAGCTAAAGGGGTCTTGTAAGATCAAACATACCAGCATGAAAAAAAACTGTTAATGGCCTGTTAATAATCTTTTAACCTACTAGCACTGTAAGAGGATACCCACAGGATTCTGAATCCCAGGGTCTAGGGATGGGTTAGCACAGCCAGCCCACTAGCACAGGTTGCCTGGGAGCTGTCAGGGACACATAAGAAAAGAAGTGGCACGATCAACTTATGACTATTTTTAGATTCTTATGGCTACTGAGTCAAAAGCAACAAGGAATCCTGTAGAGATACCATTAAAAGGAGAAACAAAAACCAGGAGTGGTTGAGACTTCTTGCAGTATGTCAGTGAAGGAAAAGTGTTTGGCACTAATGCCTACAGTGCTTTAGAACAGAAATAATTATATTAAAGAACCATTAGACCTAATAGTTTCAGCCTGTCTCCTAGTGAGACTGAGGGAGAGCTGGTAGTGATTTACACCCTACCATTGCAATGTGGAGGCTCTTTCTTTAATTTAGTAGATAGCTTCAAAACAAGCAGACTTAAGCAGACTATTCCACTACATGCTGAAGTTCAGATCCTTACATCAGTCTTTGGCATTTAGATCCCAGCCTGCTCCTGCTGTGTGCTGCCATTAATATTTCTCTAACCCCACCATTCTTCTTGCCACCTACTGTCCATCCACTTGCAGATGCTAATGGGAGTTTTGGCTATAGGGGGAGAGAGGGGTTGATTTATCAGGTCATTAGGTTTCTCTTAGTGAAGCTCCCTCAGCTAAAGGATCTGCTCTATTTAGGGAATTGTCTCCAGCCTTTTGGCCATAATGTTTTAAGGCACTCAGTATTTTAGGGAGAGGAGGCACATGCTGGGCTAAGAGACAGCTCTAATTACAGCTATTGACATACAAATTCTTTCCTGAGGGTTTTATGGAGGGGATGAGAGAAGGAGGACCCATCAGCTACATATTGTCATAATCATGAGGTCCTTAGCTAGCTCATTTAGCCAATGAAGTGGTCTCTGCTGTCCAGGGGACCTTAATAACATTTAATATCTGCTCTTTTTGTTTTTCATAAATTTGCTCTATGTCCAACTTTTTATGATTTTTTCCCCCCTCAGTTACAAGTTGTATTTGCATCTCTGACTCAGGAATCAAAAAGGATCTCAGAAGTTTATATTCACCCTAGCCAGAGTTTAAGCTATTTTCTGTTCAGATTTGGAAATGGTTCATTGCTGCCTAGCACGTGGCAGACACAGTAATGAATTAGTTATATTTTCCTCTTTACTTCTTGAAGAATAGGATAAAGCAAACACTTGCTGCAGTCAGGCTTTTTGATGTTTGCTTTTCCCACCCCCACCCCTCCCCTCTGCAGTATCTGCTATTATGAATACTGAATACAAGGGCAAAACTCCATGTGAGTCTCAGGAAGATCCCTAAGGATACAGAGGGCTCTGACCTTGGCCAGGTAAGAGGAAGAGGAACCAGTCTGTGGCTTTGGCTTAGATTTGGCATCCCTCTTAAAGGACTTTTCTTGGTCCAGGTACTTGACAAGTTCACAGCAAGATGTTAAGTTACTTTATCCAAGACTTTTTTGTCCTCTTGAAGAAGAGCACTTATTTTTCTCAAATAAAAATGATAGTAACTGCCGGACTTGAACATTGCTAATGAAAACTACTCCAGATTAAGTGTTTGAGTCAGTGTCATAGAGCATAGAGAAGAAAGACTGAGCAACATGCTATTTTGAGCAAATGTTGTTGTCCTGTCGGCTTCTGTAGAGAAAAACAAGCCTGAAGCAAGCTTTTCTGAAGCTGAGACCAATTAGTAAGGAATAGAGGACCGGCATTAAATTCATTGGAATGATAGGCACATTTCCCTGCCCATTGACACATTAAATGACTTTCCTTGCAACTCTAATTTGGTCCCTAAGTGAGGGCAACACTTAGCCTGCTAGTGTTTGTGAGTTGTCTCTAAACCAGATCCTCTGAAGTTTATTTATTTTGCTCCTTTATATTGCTGCTATTTTTAAAATTTTGTTTATCTGATTTTTATTTTACACTTTTGTTTCCTTGGCTGAGATGGTGACCTGCTTGTGAAAGGGCCACATATCTCTGTTCAGCATTTTTTTTGTTTGTTTGTTTGCCTCTGATTTGTTGTCCCTTAGCATTTCATTAGTGAATTTGAGGTAGCTTACAATGTACTTGGCTAATTTCACTAGTTTTGTTAGTGCATTTGAGGTAACCTACAATAAGTTTGGCTTCTTGTGTAGCCTTTAGAAATAGATTAGGATTTTCACAGATATGTGGACAGCAGGTTGAAAACCATTGCTGCCTGTGCTTATGGCTTGATCGACTGTTTAATTACACTGGAAAGCAAATGTTGTCAGAAAATCCACTAATTATCAATGAATATGGCAATAGAATTATGTGCCTGTTATTCTGTAATCGTGTCCCAGCAGACTGCTTTCATCCTTATCCAAACACAAAGAAGATGCAAGCAAATTCTGAGCAAGATGAAGAGCAGAGTTCACCTGTGGCATTTTGCATGGAAGGATGGACAAAGGAGATGAAGATTGTTCAGTGGAATGGTGTACAATGTGGTTAAAAACCAATGATGACACATGCTTATTCCTTCTTTGCCCTTATCCAGTGGTTTCTACCTGAGGAAGTTAAAGCAATTATTCCTTATGTTTCATTAATTGTGAAATCTACAAAATTTTAACAATTTAACCCTCCTAGTCACCAAATCCCTACAAAGAATTAGACAAATGCAGGGAGATACATAAAGGATTTATCTGCCTAATCACTCTAGGAATTGATGGGAGCCAAATATTAGGTGTGTATGGGAGTCTGAGATCTACCTAAAGAAAACCTCACTATATGTCTATGTGCATGATTAGGCACATAGACACTTTTGAAAACCAGCTTCAAAAACAACATCACTGATGAGCAGAAATAAATGGAAAACAGGTTTAGAAGTCATAGTGGTAACATCTTAAGCTATGGTGTTCTACAGAGAGAAGCAATAGAAGGTTTGTAGACCAAGGGTTTGGTTTGGGTAGCAGTAAAACTTTTAGACTGACGAAACTCTTCAGAACTTCAGTACACATTGCTTTAATAAAAAAATATTAGCTTTATCAGCAAACTTCTTGCATTAGAAGTCATTGTTTCTGCCTCTTTGCCTCTTTGCCTTAAATATGAAAAGATTTTTATTATTCTGCTTCTATTCTATTCTATTCTATTCTATTCTATTCTATTCTATTCTATTCTATTCTATTCTATTCTATTCTATTCTATTCTATTCTATTCTATTCTATTCTATTCTGATTTTATTATCCAATGTCAAACTGTGTTAAGCCATCAAAGAAAGACTTGAAGAAGACATCTTCTGTATAGTTACAGATGTGAAAACATTTTATGTATCAGCTTAGGACCTGGGACACAAGGATTCATTTTTTTCCCCTACACTGACAGCTTCTGACTCAGAAGTCTACTTGAATCTCCATGTACTCAGGAATTTTGCATGGGGCCTCCCCTCTCCCACTGAATCCAAGTTGGAAGGAGTATAAGGGTTATGCATCAAGGAACCCCAGCTATAAATTTTGTCCAAGTTCCCAAGTCTCATTGATTTCATTATGTTTAGAAATATTTAATAAATTTCTTCTGTCTTGTATTGATATCAGAAGGCACAAAGATGGGATTTAAACTGAGCATAGTAAGGCTGTCAGCAAACAGAGTCTAAAAGGTAAAGTAAGAAAAACCTTGTGTGAAAGAATCTGGGGTACAAGCAATTAACATGCCCTTTGATTTTTTTGCCTCTAAGCAGCTGTCAGAATCTGTAAGACAATTATATTCTTTCCTGCTGGTGATTTATATCTAGTCAACCATCCCTAATTAGTGCTTCCTGGAAAACACCAGTAGCCTTGTGCATATATACAGTTTTCCTGCCCCTGTCAGAAGGAGCATAGCAAAAAACTGAACATCTCTGTGAGGGAGCCATTTCAGCCCCCGACTGATGCAAATTAAAGACAACAGGATTGATTCCGCTCCTAGATGTAACTGTAAAGATCAAAGCACCTTTCATAATCTTGTGCTCCCTGCCTTAAATAAATCTGGTACTGCTGTTCTGGCCGCATTCACAAGGGAAACATTACGCTATCTTATGCAAGGAAAGGTTTGGATGGAGATGTATCAGCTTTTTATCAGACGATCTAAGACAGCTGGAGAGTATAGATGAGGTGTTTGACACTCCTGCCTTTCCCTGGGTCTGAGGAGCAGCAAACTTCAAACTAAGAGCAATTGCTCTGAGTTTAAATCAAGTACGTCAATTAATGAGACATTTTGAAAGGAGAGAGTGGTTGATGTTCCCCAATATAAGAAGGACACGANCTACGATCCTATGATTCTGTGATATCTGAGGGGCAGAGGGATGTCATCCAAGGGACCCTTAGAGAGAAAGGAGACAAAGACAACTAAATAATTGTCATCTCCATAAAAACATTACTGTGCACTTTTTTTCTATGAAAGGTAAAAAGGGCCAGTTCCTTAGAGGGTTCAGTTTTGACATAAATCAACTGAAATATAAATCTTTTGTGGTCATGTGGGTGATACCCATGATTAATTTCAAGGATGTCATCTGCNCATTACGCTATCTTATGCAAGGAAAGGTTTGGATGGAGATGTATCAGCTTTTTATCAGACGATCTAAGACAGCTGGAGAGTATAGATGAGGTGTTTGACACTCCTGCCTTTCCCTGGGTCTGAGGAGCAGCAAACTTCAAACTAAGAGCAATTGCTCTGAGTTTAAATCAAGTACGTCAATTAATGAGACATTTTGAAAGGAGAGAGTGGTTGATGTTCCCCAATATAAGAAGGACACAAATCTGTTGGAGCGGGTCCAGAGGAGGACCGTGAACATGCACAAGGGGCTGGAGTCCCTCTGCTGTGAGGACAGGCTGAGAGAGTTGGCGATGTTCAGCCTGGAGAACAGAAGGCTCTGGAGAGATCTTATAGCCCCTTCCAGTACCTGAAGGGGGCCTACAGGAAAGCTGAGGAGGGATTTTTTTATCAGGAGGTGTAGCAATAAGAAAAGGGGTAATGGTTTTAAACTGAAAGAGGGTAGATTTAGATTAGTTCTTAGGAATAAATTCTTTACAGTGAGGGTGCCCAGGTTGCCCAGGGAAGCTGTGGCTGCCCCATCCCTGGAGGTGTTCAAGACCAGGCTGGATGGGGCTTTGAGCAGCCTGGTCTGGTGGGATGTGTCCCTGCCATGGCACGGGGGTTGGAAATAGATGATCTTTAAAGTGTCTTAGAACTCTAACCATTCTACGATCCTATGATTCTGTGATATCTGAGGGGCAGAGGGATGTCATCCAAGGGACCCTTAGAGAGAAAGGAGACAAAGACAACTAAATAATTGTCATCTCCATAAAAACATTACTGTGCACTTTTTTTCTATGAAAGGTAAAAAGGGCCAGTTCCTTAGAGGGTTCAGTTTTGACATAAATCAACTGAAATATAAATCTTTTGTGGTCATGTGGGTGATACCCATGATTAATTTCAAGGATGTCATCTGCGAGGACTACTAATGTGCTTTAGCTCTTTGGCAGAGGGAAGCTGTCCAAGGCATAACTCCAAAATTGGACCTGAGCAGCAGCTGGGTGCCTGTGTTTAAAACTGCCACCCTGAAAAAACCTGCACATCTGCCACTTAACCTTAATGTACTTTTCAATGCTGAAATGCCTCAGGCATCTACACTTATGGGCTGTCTATCTCTAAGCATCTCAATCTTGTCAATGCTGAGGAGAATAACATCTGTCTTACACTTCCTTTTTCCTCCTGACAGGCTTCATCTGATAAGCACTTGCTGGAAACACGTACCAGATACTTCCTAGATTATCCATCATGTGAAATAGTGTCTCAGTTTCGTGTTTGTCTAAAGCAGGGTTACAGCTACACAAATATTCCTTTTTATCCCCTTAATATAACAGAGTTCATACGGGCACGGTGTGGTTGTTTCCCTACTGCGCCTTGGTGAATCTGCTCTCCCGTCTCTGTGGCAAATGCTGCAGCCATGAGGATATGAACTGAAGATGCTTGTGTTGGTTTGCTATGCAAACCCCTTTCATTTTTCTCTGGTACTGAGGACGCTAGTATATTGCTGTGTGGCTCTGCTACTCTACCCAAACTTGGAGTGAGGTTTTCAAAGTGCCTTAATGTAAGCCAAAGTTTCAACCCTGGAACCCCTTGGGGTACAGCCCTGTAACTTGAGGTTTTTCTGCTTTTTACTTTAAGGGATACATCTGGCCATAAGTCTAAATCCTGAATAAGAAATTTATTTCTTCTTTTGATAACCTTTTTGAGTCTATGCCTTTTGAGGTAGTCTTCCTATTTGCCTAAAATAATTTTCCCCCTAAACAATGGATCTAATGAAGCAATGGAGCCAATGAAGAAATGGAGCTAATTATCATGAATCTGCCTCTTAACTTTAACTAACTACAGCTGCAATAATACCTACTTCTCCTCATAAATAACCGCTGATCTCACAGGGATGTTCTATTTCTTATGTTGTAAAGAATGGGTTTGAGTCTTTGTTCTTCACTCAGATTTTATTCTTATCTCTAAGACTACAATAAGAGTTAAGAGTGCTCACTAAGTAGATTTAGTGGTGTTTGAGAAGTGGCTGTGTATTATTACAGGTTCCTGAGTGTGTTTTGTAATAATTGTTGCCCTAAAAGATGTGCTCCAACTTTTATATTTTCTGTATAACTTAATCTGTACATTGGATGTTGATTGAGACATGCAGAAGCCGATATGGTCTAAAAATGTTCTTGGGAAAGATGTTACTAGTTTCCATTTCCATTTCAGTAAGGGATGTTGGGTTTTCATTCTCGCATATAAACCAAGGCTTTTAAATACAGCTGGTACAACTACTGGCATTACTACAGTACGGTTATTATTATTTTTTTTTTCTTTTGTAAGTTGACGGAAATCTTTTTATGTTGTTGGATCTTTTTGGCACTGTTAGTGAACCTACCGTCTGTCCCAGGGGAGGCTGCTGTTGGTGAAGGTGAATTTAAAGAACTTGACAGTGCAAAAAGCTCAGAAGTCTGAGTGCAGTTCTTGTTCTTGAAGGACCTAGTTTATTGCCATCTACGCTGTTCTCTGCTCCCTCTGCTGGAGCCAACAGCCTCAAGAGTTTCTTATATTACTACACCCCACCAAGTGTCAAACATTTTTTTCTTTTGAAGCAAGTAGTTAGCATATTTAAATTGCACATCGGCTGCACAATTGCACTCTTCTCAGCATCTGTTAGGCCTGAAATGTGTTACATCTCTTTCAGATCCACTGTGCTCTGCAAAAAGTAAGGAAACATAAGTTGTCAGACCTTCAGGCCTGGCTTTTTAAAAAAGATTTAGTTGTTTATTCCTTTCCTAACTTTTCATTGTTACAAAGCAGAAGTTACACAGCCTTTTTCCATTCTGTTTTGTCTTTCATTTTAATACTACTGATTTAATACTACTGATATTGGCGTTTATCCAAGTAATCTAAACTCCGTTTGATCTTGGTAGATTGATTTTTCTATTTACTGTGAGTAACACTAGGACAATATTTGCACTGCTTAAATGGATCTGTAGGGACATGCTGGAGTATCCATACAATCTTTATATACTTTATCAACATTGTCAGTTCTTCTTATCTAATTCTGACACTTAGATGACCCCATTATTGAAAGATCTGAGCACTTCAGTCTTATTTTTTTTATCTTGACAGCTCTCTTAAGAGATAAGGACATAATATAGTTTCTCTTTTGCAGTTGGCTGAAACCCATGAGACAAAGCCTGGATTTATTAATTTCTTTTAAGCAATGTTCAACCTACTGTGTTTCTCTGACTCAGCTATCCACTTATTTAGGGATCACAATCCAATTAAGAAACAGTTTCTTAAAGGTAAGTAGATTTGCAAAAGATACAGTAGTGGAATATTTACATGATATTTATTGGAAATAAGGCTCTTAAAGCCGGTTTGTGGGTTTTTTTTCTTTCTTTTTTCTTTTTTTATTTAAAAAAGTGTATTTGGGAAATGAGATTTAAGCATTTTGATTGCTCAGGTCTTACAATACTGTATGAGGAAGCACTGTATATTCTCTTAAGAATTTGGTCCCATGTAGCTTGCACAGAATAATGTTGTTAATTCCATTGAAAGTATTTGAATCTGAACTTTCTGACTAACCACTGCCCCAGTACTCACATGTACTTCTAAAATTGTCCTGGGTGATGAATTTTAGGCGCTGCACCAACATGATATAACTGTCCCACTTCAGAAACAGGGAACAGAAAGAAATATATCAAGCTCTCCTAGTTCCCAGTTCATGTCATCAGGAGGAGTTTTCCTGGTCACAACTACTCCCTTCTTTCTTTAGAAAGTTGCATGGGCTGGAGAAACTTTCACTGCTGTCCTTGTGCCTCCAGGTCTGAGTTCTCATGCAAAGAAGTGATGCAGTTTGGGAAAATGGACTATTCCCCATTATTTTTGCTTTGCAGCTTGTAGATTTTCTAATCCACTCCATGCAGAAGACAAGAGCCACTCTCTTCTATAGGATTCCTGTTGGTGAGTTTGGCTTTTGAAGACCGTTACTGTCCTCTGCAATTGGTGGGGCCATGAGGGCAAAAATACAAGAGTGTTCCTTAAAAAAGCAGTAAAGTTGAACTTCTGTTATGCTAGGTTCAAGGGAAAAGGTAGCTTTTGCTCCAAGAGCTTATGTCTCACTTGCTCATTTAGAATCTACATTTCTATTCTAAGCTGGTTATTGAGGCTCCCTCCAGTTTTGATGGAAAACTCCAGAGGGTAACTGATCCCAGGTAAGAAG
>VXBO01001780.1:0-55308 GCA_013400135.1 Rhinoptilus africanus | reverse complement strand
TGAATGTCTCCCTACCTTGACTCTAGGCAACTTATCTGTTAGGTAATATCCTAAATACTGCCCTGAGGAAAAAAGTGAGACAAATATTATACTCACACATCCCAGAGTAATTAAAACCTGTTCATACTGGTCATATGGACCTTTTATCTCAACTTCTGCTGAAACTTCAATTTCTGTTCCATAAAAACTAAGTAAAACTATCAGAACACCTGAAATACAGTAATTGGACTCCCTTTCCCTAATAAATAAAATACTTAAATAAAAAATAGAGGCAGCTGTCTTGACTTGTTCTCCTAAGGTGCAACTTTGTAGAAAGCACCAACAAAGAGAGCAGGAAACATGGGTCAGAAGAAAGCCTTCATTACTATTTCTGTTTTGAGATGCGGATATTGAACCCCCTGCTCTGTGTCATGTTAGTCATGTGCAACCGTGGCTGCTCAGTCCCTTGATAAAACAAGATCAGGGTTTATCAGCTACATCTGGCTGTCCCATTGAAACAGTAGTTATTAAATATTTAAAGCTGTTTACTGTTGACCTGACTGTGATCAGCATACTTGCACAGCAGAGTTCAATTCAAGTTTAGATGCCTCCTGTAAATCATCGTCGTTGCGGCGTTAATGGTGGAGGTTTGACTGGATCTTTTACTCCTGATAAGAAACTTTGTTTTCTACTTGTTACTTTTTTCACTCTGTTACAAAAAGTATTAAACCCAACCTTATAATTTTGAGAAAATTGAGCCTATGCAGCTGCTGGAGCTGACAGTGTCTGACAAATACTTTTCCTTTGGGGTTATGTCAATTATGTTGTTACAGAACATGCTGAGCCTGAATCCATCCTGTCTTTTTTTTTTTTTTTTTTTTTTTTTGACTTGTCATCAGGAGTTGTCATTTACGACGATGGATGAAATGGTTACATTCAGGCAGCACTTTCTTTAGAAAGTTGTCCTTTCTGGAGAAAGATTAGTGTTTAATTGCAGGTTGTAACCACTGTAGTTTTTTTGATTTTTTTTTTCATTAAGCAGTCTGGTACTTGAATAAACATGCCTCTTAACATCTATGACTATTCGGATATCTGCACCAAATAAAGATGCAGAAAGCTACAGTATCCACCATGTAGCTATTTAGAAGCTTTTTTGGGTTTTTTTTACTTTGTTTTTCTCTCCCACCCCCTTCTCACCCCTCTTCCACCCAGGCTTTTGTGATTTCTAGCCTGGATTTCTGTAACTGATAGTATTCTGAGATAAAAGCACAGGGCTTGATTCAATGCCTTATGATTTAATTGAGCTTCCTTTGTTTTTTATTGGAGGTAGGAGCAGAAACACCCAACAGATTTTTAAATAAGATGTCACAGTTTCTGCCCAGCAAACTGTCTGGAGCCAGCAACAAGCCCGAATTCTGGCAGGTTTGGTTATCGATGATGTTGAATTGTTGTTACAGTTTCTGGCATGGTTTTATCCGTGCATTGGAAGCAATCCCTCGATTTGTTCACATTAATTAGCACAAGCCATTGGTTTTATTTTCAAGCAGCATTTTGGATGAGGCCTTAAGCCCAGCTGTGAGCCATGCCATGCCAGCATGCTGAAGAACAGTCCTTGCCCCATTTTAGGTAGAGTACAGATAGTCTAAAATATAGTTGCTCAGCACACTCTCAGGAGTTCTCAAGGAAAAATAAAATATTTTAGGTCTGAGACATTTGATTGATTCCTTTCTCTTGTCTTTAGACATTCACAGACATCTCCACCAAGTCTAGTCATGTTGACTTCATAGATTATGGAAAGAAATGGACACTTTTAGGCCATGCTTTGCTTGACCTATTTTAGAACTCTGCACTAGGACAAGAGAAACCACACATGCAAAGCTTTATAGCTCAGACATGATAATTGGAAGGCACCCACCAGAGATGCCATAGTGGTGTGTCTAACTCCCTGCTGAGGATCTACCATTGGTTAGATGACACAATTTGTACCCAAAACGTTTGTTTCCCAACACTGTTTGGGAAGTAAGTAGGATGACTCTTTCTGATGCTGCCTTCTGTTTAGAATTGGAACCATAGGCTTTTAAGAAGGTGTTTCTTTAAAGATAACAGATTAACTGCTTCATTTAAAAGATCCCTTAATTTAGATTTGAAAGATGTAAGGACACCTATCTTTGTTAAAAGGAATCTCTGAGACTCTGTCTTCAGTTTAGAGACAGTCTGAAATGTTTGATTCTTTCTGGATCTCTGGTGTCATTGTTATAAAACATAAACAGCACTGTATCCCTGACCACCACAGTGAAGGCTATTCATCAACAAATCCCGTGGAAGGAAAAGAAAAGTTATTGTAAAATGTACTATTGTTGGATTCAACCTCACGCTGCTGTTATTAGTCAACTCCACATGTAACACCTTACAGGTAATTGCATTATTCCTGAGTTGTTTTCAGTTGTTCACCACCTGTTATAAATTGCCTTAGGTTGTCTGCTTTGAAATTCCTGCTGAGCTCCTAAACATTGAATCCAAAATCCAATGTTGTATCAATCAATTTCTCTGCATCTTTTTTCTAGCCACAAGGTAAGAGAGTTCTGCAACTTCTCATGACACTTCCCATCATACTCTTTTTTGTGTCTATCTGATCTTTTCTGTTTTTCTTCTCACTTTGTGACTATGTGATGACATTTAACCTTCCTTGAAACATTAAAGGTGTAAAAGAACAGCTCTGCTTTGATTTTGGTTTGGTTACATTATAATGTCATAGTCATTTGGTATGTAGAACTTTTCCCTCCTGGGTCCAAGGAAAAATAATGAAAATGTCATTCTCCTGCTTACAATTAGTACCTGATTACAATGATACAACATGACAAACCTGTGAGAAAACTCTGAATCTCACATTCATCTCATATTTAGTCAATTGGACAAAAAGCCATATGCTTCTAAAAAACAAAATTTCTTGGTCCTGTTTCTGTGGAGAGAGGAACTTCTATCCTTAAAATAATAATCCAGGACTCTTAAGGAGTTTCACACAATTTTTTCTCTGCTTACAGTAGTTTGTCCTGTGACACTTGACATATTACCAACACCATAAGCCTGACTCAGTGTTTTCATTCTATTTTTATACTACCTGCTACCTTGAGAAGGATACCAGCTTCATAAAAAATGCACAAAAGACTTTCATAAAGTTTTCCATTCCATCGCACATCCCACTGTAGAGCAGGATAAATAGTTGGGAAGGTTTAATTAGGCCAGAAGAACAAGTGTCTTTAATCATATATGCATACATAGTTCTGACCTCTGAGGGCACCCATAAAGTCAAGATATTCAGGCTGGATTATTCACTAAAATTTGTAAGTAGTGATGCATATAGTCTCTCCTGTTGTCTTTCATAGAGATCTGTTGGAGTCCTGAAACATAAGCTATTATTCCAAAGAAGGAATAAGAAAAAGCGATTTTTTTTTGTAGCAGAGTTTCCTACAAAGGTGGCACCAAGTAAGATCTAAGCCAGAAGCATGCTATCCAACACAGACGGTTTACAGCTCTTCTTGGTAACCACTCGGAGAAGACTGAATGTAGCATCCTAGTTAGCTTGGCTGAAATAGTGTGCATTTAAACACTGTCTCAAAGCTGGGACAGCTAAGGGTAACGGCTGGTATTTGGGAATGGTTGCCATTCCATCTTCCCTGATATGTACCCTGCCAATGGCATTCACCCGGTTTTACTTTCCCATAAGCAAAGCTAGTAATGGAGTCCTGAGCACTTTACAGTCTGCCTGTTCTTAGGAAACAGTCTGCTTTGCCTTCTGGACTTCAGTGGTTTGCTTCTATGCCCAAGCTAGTGAAAATTCATGATCAAAAGGGTATGTTAAACTAGATATTGGGCCATGATGTTGTAGATTTCCAGTTTCCAGAATAGAGCTGGTTTATGTCTGACCAGCTCAGAAGTGTAAGCAGAGGAACTCACATCCTTCTGCTCCTTTCTGCTGAGTCTAGCCTGGGGACATTACATTAATTAGAAAGAAAGTGCAAATACAACTTGAAACAACAAAGCTTAAAATATCTGACACAGCTGACAGCCTGATTAACATAAAGATAGAACTTGCCAGTAACAGAGGATTTTTCCCCAGTCATTTTTATTACAGAGTAGGTAAACTCTGGTTTGGATTGTCTGATAATTGCCACTCATCTGTATTCATAGAAAACTGGCCCCTGCAGAGAAATAATTTCATTATACCAATTTATCTGACAATCTTTTTTTGTGGACTACAAGTGCAAGATTCAAATAAGGTAATCATTATTGTGAGATAGTGAACTACATATGAATGGAATCATAGAATCATAGAATCATTCAGGTTGGAAAAGATCCTTTGGAACATCAAGTCCAACCATCAACCCTGCTCTACAAAGTTCTCCCCTACAACATATATTCCCCAACACCACATCTAAATGACTCTTAATCACATTCAGGGATGGTGACTCCACCACCTCCCCGGGCAGCCTGTTCCAGTGTCTGACCACTTGTTCTGTGAAGAATTTTTTTCTAATGTCCAGTCTAAACCTACCCTGTTGCAATTTGAAGTCGTTCCCTCTTGTTCTATTGCTAATTACCTGTGAGAAGAGACCAGCACCAACCTCTCTACCATGTCCTTTCAAGTAGTTGTAGAGAGTGATGAGGTGTCCCCTCATTATCCTCTTCCTCAAACTAAACAGTCCCAGCTCCTTCAATCGCTCTTCATAAGATTTATTCTCCAGGCCCGTCACTAGCTTTGTTGCCCTGCTCTGCCCTCACTCCAGCACCTCGATATCTCTCTTGTATTGGGATGCCCAAAACTGGACACAATACTCAAGGTGTGGCTTCACCAGTGCGGAGTACAGGGGGACAATCACCTCCCTACTTGTACTTGAATGGGCCAAATGGGTCATTTCAAGAAAAACTATATGATTACCTCCACCACAGAGCATGCAGGTGTTGTAAAAGTGACTTCGAGGTTACAAATCTATGCTGGGAACTCGCTCACAGTAACCCCCTGTTTGCTTCCTAGGTTCCATGTCAGTGCAAGATAATTCCAGGCATGAGTGAGGAAAATTCCGCTTTTCTCCAAGCTTACCCTAAGTGGAGGCAGAATTAAAGTTCTCTCTTCTCCTTGAGACGAGTTGTCATCTGTAATTCCCAGCAAATGTTCACGAACTGCTTAATTCCTCCTGGAAACCTTATTCTTGTTCAAATTCTAGGCAGTTTAGGATGCGGTAGTTGGAGACTGTAATGTGCTATACAAATGCCCATCATGTATAGATGTAATGAGGAAAGCTCATTGGTAAAGTAAGTTATAAGATTTAAATGTTGTGGGTAAGATTAATCTCATTTAGCTTTAGAAATCTGTAATTGATAGCTCAGCTCAGCTGTCCCACCTGGGAAACACACAGTCAGCAGAAAGAAATGAATGCTTCCAGAATGATTCATCATGCCTTTTTAGATATGTATGGTAAAGTGAATTGTGCCACAGGCTTTGCTGATGGTATTGATTAGATCTCTTACGAAAAGAGCCCAGGGTCAAAAAGTAATGTTGTATCTACATAGGCATTTGTGTTTAGCCAAATGCTTTTCCCTTTTAAACCCCCATATCTACTAAAATGTAGAACATACCCGTGGGAAAAGAAGATGTTACTCTTTCAGTGTTCATGGGCATGCTGGTTCAATCACCTCTGAATTCAGGGAGCACAATTTTATCTCGTTTCACTCAAAATTTGACTCTAGTGCTGCCTCACAGTAGAATGCTATGATTACGAGGCTCTAGGCTATTCTTGAGGGTGAGCTTTGGAAGAGAAAAATCCAGCCTGCATCTCAAAAGTTATCTTTACAAAACCATTTTTNCTTCGTCAGTAGTAATTTTATAAAGTTCTCAATACAAGTATTCTGTTTATTTATCTACGCATTAGTGCTGGTATGTATTTGGGAAAAAAAAATTATAAATCCTGTAGTTGGTCCATTCAGGATTTTTTTTTTACTTCAGTCTTGGAAGTGACTCAGGCTATGGGCTATTAGAGAGTTTGTTATTTATTATTTTACAGCACAGAACTAATGAATGTTTATGAAAAGTAAATATGCTCATCTGAGTCTATCAGTTTCTTCTACCATACTTGCAGCTTTTTTTCAGACTACTTTGCAACATCTTATTCTAGTTCACCTATGGAAAATTGCAGTGAAGTCTAAATGACCGATAGAAACACCCAGTTACAACTGTTGATATTTGTTCAGCTGATATTTACCGTGTAAGAAACTTAGACCCAGACCTTTAGTAAGTAAAAATCAGCATATCTCCATTTAATTCTTATTTCGTTTTTGCAAAATGACAGGATGACTGAATTTGTTCTAGTGTTAACAGATTCTGTCCTACATCAGTTACTGCTTAAACCAATTTTTTTGTTTGCATCACTGAGGCAAACAAGCTTCACTTATGTCTAGAATATTTGCTTAGCAGAAGTTTTTCTATGTTTATTCATAGTGATATTTTGCTTATTTAAAGAAATAAAACTGGCCCCATGTGGTCTCTTCTTCATCATGTATTTCATCCACTTAACCTGCCTTAAAAAAAAATTGTCACAGAAGAGATGTGTCTGTTTCCTTGGAAAGCCAAGTTAATTGCTATAAAAGTGATAGATGGTGATACAAAAATTGTTTATTCCTTAAACATCTTTGAAAATATTGCTTTCCTAGATCTCAGGCAATGACTGCCCAATTAACTAACTGAAACCTCAAATTAATCCCTATAAGCAATTTAATCAGTAAAAACCAGAATTTTTGGACGATCCAAACAAACTTGTTTACCAATAATTCAGTGTGTTTTAGAACAGAAAGACAAGGGGCCAGAGGATACAAGACATCTGTTATTCCACACCAAGCTTACAGCTTAATTTTCCTGATCAGAGTAAGATGTGGCAATCCATCAGTCTCTGCTCTAAAGTGAGTACTAGATACTAGAAACTTAGGAATGGCATGTTTCTGAGTACCTGGGACTAGAAAGTTTCCCCAGAAGTTACAATGACAGCAACCTTAAAGAAAAGATATGTAGCTCCGCCTGATATGGTTTTTACCTCATTGCTGGTATTAAAAATAGAACAGAGGTTTCTGGAAACTTGGTCAAAAATTTAACACAACTGCTTATAAAGTCTATCTGTTATCTAATTGTATGTAATGAGCCATGATCTACATTGCCAGTGTTAGCAGTCTTATCCAATGTGTCATAATAAATACGCACAGGGACTGTCACTTTCCACACTTTGCTTATATATGCATACTGGAGCGAAAAAGGCTAGAGTTGTGCATTTACCTCCTCATGCTCATCATTACAGGCCTCTGACTATAACCATTGCCACCACACTGCCCAGAGCGAAAAAGAAATAGAATGTCATGAGACAGCCCAAGGGATCCACAGTTCTGCCTAAGCCAACATGGCCAAATAACTGTAAGCTATAATTAACTCTGACTCCCAGAAGTTCTCAGAGTCTGAGGCAATAATACATATAGCAAGGAATCCAAACCAGTGGTCATTTTTCTTAGGAATTGAAGGTTTGCTCTACAGCTATTCAACTCACCTGACCATTTGAGGGAAAAGTAGCTTAAAAGCACATTAGAGAGGATGTCAGGACTCTTGGCTCCTTTGGCCATGTGCTTGTAGTGTGTCAAATGAACTACTTCCATTCTGATGGACAATCAACCTGGAGAGAAAGAAGTCCATTAAGGATAAGCCACCTCCTGATTTCTCCCAGCTGCCCCATGATAGAAACAAACTTGGAAATGGCTTGCGTTAAAGCCAGATTGCTAGAGTCAGTGCTGTCAGGGAAAAGACAGCATCATTTTCGAAACAGTGAAACACCCTCACTTATGGGATGTGGGAATGAAGCTGTGTAGCAAATTTAATCCTTGCAGAGCTCTTTATCAGCCTACACACTATTATCCCTTTCACCGCTGGCTAGAGCCTGCGCTATAGACTTGTCACTCCAGCAAGGTCCTGGAGGAATTATATTAACCCTTGGGCTGCTGCCAGGCTTCCCACTGCAGAATTCCCACAGAGCTAGCAAAACACAACCGGGTTGGGTGTTCAGCTTCCCTCTGCAGTTGTAAAGGCAGGCTCTGCTGGAGCTAAAGACGCTGTCCTTGTCCAGTGGTCCCATATGTGGCCTCTTTGTTGGGAAAGCAGCAGCAGCAGGGATTGGATCCCAATTTAAAATGCAGCTTCTAGCCCTCTCACCCTGACCTCAGAAGATAATTTCCTACTTCTTGCAGCGAACTGAATTCACAGTTTAAGATTTTAAAACTTGCTGAATGATAAGAACTGAAGTTGTGCAGATCTGTTGTTGTTATTTGTTTCCATAGGCTTTTCAGGCTCCTCCAACGGTTCCTGTTGGCCATGCCTCACATTGCTCCTTGCTCCCACTTACCTCTATTTCATGCCGGTTCCTTTTTCTGCTCAGCACCTCTTAGATGGACCTCTCTCTGTGGTTGTGATAGCTACTCTAAATCCAGAAACTTTGCCAAACAGTAATATTTCAAGTAATAGAAAAATTAAACCATCTCTCAGGTCACAGGAAACTCTTAAACCACTTTTTCCTGTCCTTCTGCTTATCTTGAAAAAGCTTCTCATGCAAATATATGTTTTCATTCTATATTTTATAAACTTTGAATCTAACTTTTAAATCTCCATGCCTACAAGACATGAGCAACTTGTCATCTCATGCACATGTAGGTGGTGATAACTGCTCTGAACTTCTAAACATTATTGTAGTTGTGCAATGATTAGCTCATTTTAACAGAAATGCCTTTCAAAATGTTGAACATGTGGACAAACATATTTTAATTCTGGCCGTTGTTTTTTCCCCATTCATCTCTTAATTATTGCATCAGATAGCAGAATACCGCTCTTTGCAAGGATTTGCATTGCTTTTAGGCACCTGCCTTGCAGATGGCTACCTTCTCTACACAACAGATCTCCATGTTAGATCTACTGTTGAGTCACAAGAAGATCACAGGAATATCTGGTTTCTCCTTTTTATATCTGATCCATAAAACTGCCTTGGCTGCACCACTTGGCCCAAAAATTGATGAAAGGTTTGGAGAATAGGGGATGGAGGAAGAAACATGGTTGGGAGCTCATCAGGAGCCAGAAACGGCTGTGTGCAGGAAGAAGGGGAGTAAGATTTGCCAGTGTTGGTCTGTGAAGATGGGGAGGGGCTTATGTAAATTATATCCCCACTGCAATGTTATTTTAAAATAGCTTGTTGGGACTTTATTGTGGAGCAAGAGTTGTTGCAGATAGATTATTATGTTCATAAATGTTGGGTTTAGTAGTCTGATTAAAGGTTTAAAAAAAGAGAATTAAACTTTTAGCATTTGATCCCGCCACTTCAGTTTGATTCTGTAGAGAAGTTATAGATTGTCTAGAGAGAGTAATTCAGTATTATGCAGCACACAGGTTAAAGTGACTGATTCAGATGAACATTCAGGGTCTGATGAACCAGCCCTGACTAGTGTTTAATTTTGCATGCAACTGACCCAAATTCTTTTTATTTGTAGGGGCAGCAAAAAAATCCTGCAGAAGTTTTTTGTATTTCCAGATGGACAGAATGCAACCCTTTTCCTGAGGTATTATTTTATTCCATATTTGGTCATATTTCCAAACTGAAATTTTAGTTCCCTACTGGTGCAAATGAATACAGAGCCACTCCAATAAAAAGGACTCCAGATTTGTGTGAGTTGAGGACATGACTACTTTTCCTCTAAGACTTTACATTGCTGTCCCCTCTCATCATGCCAATTTAAATCAGTGCCAATCTATCAGTGTTAATGGAGTTGTGCCTGATTTATACTGTTGTGACATTAAAATCAAACTGAATACCCATAAAAATTTTAATTAAATCATTTTAACATGCAGTAATCAATGTAACCTACTTTCATGCGAATTATTTTACTTAGAGAAATAGATCATCACAAATTAATTCTGTATTTCTTCAAGATATAAATGACTGCAAGCTATTTACTGTGTGCTCATGGCACTGAAGGACTGCAGCATTTCTGCATGGTCCTTACCTGCTATTATTGCTTTTATTCAGATTTTTGTACTTTCCACAATCTACAATAATTTATCAAAAATAATGTCACTGACCTGAGTAGTTCAAACTGAATGTTTCAGCTTCCTCGGCATTAACCTTTCAGCCTCACTCTCACATTTTTGGCATCTGCTCTAAG
Source organism: Rhinoptilus africanus (assembly GCA_013400135.1). Lineage (NCBI taxonomy): Eukaryota > Metazoa > Chordata > Aves > Charadriiformes > Glareolidae > Rhinoptilus > Rhinoptilus africanus. The sequence goes on along the minus strand of VXBO01001780.1, from coordinate 45,096 downwards.
ACAATAGAGGTACCTGATTGACTGAAAATTTTTGAAGAGAATAGCAAATATTTGGGATCAAATGGAGTAAGATAACAAATTATATTTGGACTTTGTTCTTCAGCCTTGATATCATTCTAATCTTTTGTCAGATAAGCTCCATTGAAGTCATAGAAGTCAATAAGGACTCCAGCAGACCGTCTTTTTAACTGGTCCCAAACAGATGAGTGTATACCCTGGGGTCTGTCTGCTTCGGAATACACTGCTACACTGCAGTTGTGAAGCTTCAGCACCTCATAGGATGGTGGCTGCTATCATCCAGGCTTCCCAGATGTCCACATTTGGTGTGGCATTACACTGGGGCTATGTCTGACCTCCCCTGTCCCTCAGTTTCTGAAATGGATTCCTAAATCACAAGAATAAACCAGATGAATTCAGCTCATTGATAAATATTACCCTGGAAGTTGATTCTTTTTCAATGTTTAATTTCACACACACTCATAATGAATCATTGAGACCCCAATATTTTTTAACCTTTGCTAGTGAACCAAAAACATTCATGGTGAGCCTGTAAAACTACCCTAATAATGGAGTTGAGAAAAACCTAGATTAAATTACCACAACCATACATGCTCTCAAGCTCCCAGTAAAGACATGAATCCCTACTTCCTCACAGTTGCTCTTACACCAGGTGCTTTAATTTCCCTCCTGAAAGGAGAGCAGCTTCCCAGTCACCTTGCTATATATCAATCATTGTTAGGACAACTGCCGCAATTTTGCTCTCTTAATTCCACTTCCCAATTCCCAGCTGTAATTTTTGTTATTGCTGTAATCCTTTTCACCAGTAGACAATGCACTTTTACTTTACTCTTGCCCTGCTTGCATGGACAGCGGGATAATGTCAAGAGTTGTTCTGGAGAGTCTTCTCAGGCATGACACTTCATAAACATCATTGGAGAATGTCACCTTTCTGATGTTTATGCAAAAATTAGTGGTCTATCATAGCAAAAGAGAAGCAGAAGACACCAAGGCAGTAATCCAAAATGAACTCTGCTCACCACACTGGAGGGATTTAAACCTACCAGATGCCTGTCTTGACTCTAAAATGTTGTATCTAAAATCTGTGTATCTAGAACTCTGTTTCCTGGTGAACCTCCCAGTGTTTGCACTACTGTGCCCCTGTGTACAAGGGGGCTTCGAAGCTACTTGTCCCTTGTGCCTCGACAGCAGCAATAGCTCAAACCCCTTGTTATATGCAAAGCATATCTAAAACATATCTTTCAAAAATGGACTGCCTCCAAACTAATTTATGACCATTTTATTCTAAAAAACACTCAGGCTCGCATATGTGCCTACAGCTTAATGGCTAGCAGAAATAATTAAGAACGGGAAAGATAAAAGCTGAAGTCTCTCCTCACTCTGAGACAGACAGATTCAGGCCACTGTTATGGAACTTTTAAGGCAGAGGCTTCCTCGCCTGTGGGGACAGTGTCTCATTCATGCTACACTTTAGCAGTGGTAAAGGAGCCTTTCCAATGTGGCAGCATCACCCACTAACAACTGAAGGATTTTCTACAAAGTAGGTGGTGTTTCATTATAAGAAAAAAAGCTAATTTCCTCAAATGCAGAGGAATCTCAATAACTGAGTCTCAGCTGCTGCCAGGGTTATCCCATGACAGCCTTTGACCCATCAGCTTGGCGTGAGACCCATCACCATTAGTTAACAGGAGAGAGTCCTGGATTGCCTTACAGACTGATAGGGGGGTTACTGTTTCAGGATGTGGGGCTCAGGAAGGGATGCAGGGGAAAAGCATCCTAAGATGGTACAAAACTTTTCATGAGATGGTTAGGGTAAGGAGCAAAGGCAAAGAAAGGGAGGGACTGAGTTGGCTGGAGGAGGAATAATAATGGGAAAACAGAGGGATAAGGGCATAAAAGGGGCCAGTCACATGTAAGAAGTGAATGGTTAGTATGCTGTCTGTCCATGCCCTATGCTCTAATGCAATCTGTCCTGAATCTTCATTAAACTCCATTTTCCTGAGTGAGGAGCTCCCTGTTCTCTGTGTATGTTTGTCTGTGCAACTCTGAGTGCAGCAACCACAAATTATGGGTTGGAGGGTCTGTGGGTCTATGGTGCCAGTAACTGGAGAGACCAGAATGTGGATGTGTTTCTGGGTATGAGGACTACTGAACATCAAGCCAGACTAGCTAGTGAGGGAGATACATGGCTTGGGAGCTAGGTATTGGGATGGACAGAAGTCTGGGCTAAATAATGGAGAAACACAAGGTTGTCTAGTTGGCTGCTAGAGCGATGAGGGTCTCCAAGTCATCTACTGGAGACACCATGGAGTTTGAGGGTCATCTGAGCCCACCTGCATACATGTGTCTGGGTGTAAGGGCACTAGGGGATCCAGGGACAGATATTGAGTAAGCTGAGTGTCTAAGGCCAGTTACTGGAGAGATGCATAGTGTGTGCAAGGATGCCTGCAAGGATGTCCAGCAACTGGAGTGGGTCTGTTGGCTTTGAGGGCTCGTACACCCACATAATGACAGCTGGGCAGTACAAGGATCCAGGGCTTGGTTTTGGATAGAATGAATGTCTAAGGCCAGTTACTGGAAGGATCCATAGTCTATATAAGTATGTACTTCCTACTAACTCACCTTCACCTTGATCAGTCAGTGTGTGGAACAGGATGAGGCTATGGGTGCTGTTTGTGCTTGCATGAGTGCTCTCATTTTCTCCATATCGATCTTTATGGATTCCATGTGGTTTATACCTGTGTGTGTGTATCGGAAATACACACCCAGCCTTGCTACTGGCTGGACCTGGGGTCATGGGGCTGTGGCTTCACCTCTAGGAGATACCAGATTTAGTAGCTCCCTGGCAGGTGATACAGTGGCAGTCAATTGTATTTCTGGAGCCGTCCACAGGAGTCTGTTACATGTAACAGCGAGGCGTAGCAGGCAGAAGGAAGTTTAAAGCTGAACCAGAACACAAAAGTTGAAGAATACGAATACTGAAAGAAGCAGAAATTTAAATGAATCCTTAATATATTCTTTTACCCTTCTTCTGTGCCACCTGGTACTTTTTTCTTGGGGAAACACTCATAAAATTCATGTTCTAATAAATAGCAAAAGGTCATTTCATAATTATTACAATATTTTTCATTAAGTGGCCTCCATCTAAACAACCCTGGTGTGATTTCTCTAAAATGAATTACCTTTTCTAAATTAGTTCTGACAAAAGCTAAATAGACCTATATAAAATAGAATGAAAATTAATATTAGGGGAGACTTTGTATGGTTTGAATACTGTAGTGATCAGCAATTTTGGGACAATGTGCCCCATTTGGGTAGGCAACATAATTGTAAATGCAAGTTGTACTAACAAAGGTAAACAACTGTCCATCCAGGGAAGTACTTCTCATTTATCTTCTCAAATCAGCTCCTTTATAACATGTAGTTCTGACCTACATTAATTTGCACTTTACTGAGAAAGGAGGAAGAAAAGCTGCATAAGTGGCAAACTCCTAGGTGAGAGTATTCTTGCACAATGTAGCAAAATTCATATGCTGCAGAAAGCAAGAGGCAGTAAGTCTATGAACCATATGGGAACAAGGGACCAGGAACCACGATGAAAGTCCTGTTATTATTATTACTTTTTTTTAGCACTAAGAGACCACAGACATTTGTAATTTCAGCTAGAGGAAACATTTACAGGCTTATGCACAGTAAATGTGGTTTATTCCCTATGTTTCAGAAGTAATTTTCCTTCACACATGCACTCCTAGAATTACTTTTATTACTATAAGGTGAATAATGCAGCTATAAACTGGTGAAATGAGGCATAGAAATCTAGTCTACAGTTTCCAAAACAGTATTTCTACTAGTGAATTCAGCAAATGTTTTAAAACAAATTTCCCATAATCCAGCCTATTCAGCAAGGGATTCCCATGTAAATTCTGGGTTTTAGTAATACTTGTGGAGAGGATCAATGAAGTTTAAGTCCCAGCTTACTCATGTTGGTTGTCAGCAGTCTTCATTGAGCTGCCTTCTTCAGATTTCAAGGACTATAACAGTAATCACCAAAGTACATCAAGCCAGTTATTACATTGCCTCCTAAAGTAGGTGAATGTTTCCCCATATTTTCTGAGCTCCTATGCTCTTTGCAGTCCCTATGTTGCTGTTGGTCGAGACAGCATCACTGGAGTCAGTGACCTAAAGCAGACAAGTTATCCTAACTCAGTCCACTACTAGTCACCTTCTGCCATGACTGCTTTTGGACTCTGTTTTAGGTTCCCTAGGAAGGATACAGGGACAGAGGGATTCATGTGGAGATCTGTCTACAGTGGAAAACTTCCTGAGCAGAATCTCTCCTTGCCTTTAAAAATAAATAAATAAATAGCCCTCAGAACTTACTTTTCCTATGACTTCTCACTCCAAAACCAGAATCTGCAACTTTAAATGGCACTTACTCCTTTATGCAGGGCTGAAATGTTTTATCCATGTCATAAACGTGACTGCAATTGTTAGGATTTCTTCATCTTTGCATAGATTTTCCTTACAGAAGTATGAGAAGGTATTGACCAATACGTTTCAGTTTGGGTCCATTCCTGTGAACTTTCCACCTTAGTCTTCAAAATGTCAACACCTGTGTAGGAATGTGAGAGTTGCTCTTTTTTGTCATTCTGTTTCATAACGTCAGGCTTATACCAGTTCATTATTCTTCCCTTTTTCAACTGTTTCCAAGTTTCTTTCCCCCCCCTCCCCTGCCCCCCCCCCCCCATTGTTAACATGCCATATAGCTCATATGTTTTAGTCTACACACGTTTTTAGTCCCAATAATATTTTTTGTGACAGATACTATCATGTACCTAATCTTTGACTGCTGAATTTTTTAATTCCGAGAAAATATGGCCAAGTTCTTAATTTCTGTGTGTGGGCATGGTCTCTTATTTTCCTATTCTGCCAGGAGGCAAGCCCATTGTCTTGCACTGCATTCAAACATTTGCACTAGATGTATAAATTTGATGTGCTGCACCATGAAAAATGTTAATTATCTCCAAGGGCTTTTTGCCACATATTGTTGATGATCTGATTGTCACATATGCTAAAAGCATTACACAGCCCTGCAACTTCTTTTACAAGAGAAACTGTCCCTAGTCTGTGTCTCTCCTAAGTATCTGAGGACTCAGTGTAAGTAAATTACAAGTAAAAGAAGTGAACACTTGAGCAGCATTTTGGTGAGAAACCCTGTGTGTAAGTAACTGGAGAAGGAGAAGAACTTCAAAGGTTCTCAGTTTGTACCTCAGTGTGTTAGAAAATCAACTTGAGATCTCCTAGAATACGCCTTTATTAGGTATTTGTTTATTGTCAGCATGGGTTACTCGTACGAAGAAGAAATTAAAAATTAAAAAAAAAAAAAGAAAAAAGATTCTCTAATGTAAGAAAACCAATACAATGTTTTAGCAGTGCCAAGATAACTGGGGAAGATCAAGATAAGCTGGGTGAAGCAATCCTTTGCTTAAACCTTTGATGTCTGCTCTAGCAGGGAGACCAAAGACATCACATTGACATTCATAGGTTTTTCGTGTGTAAGAGGGGAAGAATTAAATGAATCTGAAAGATGTCCAAGAAGGATCTTGGGAGGCAGACCTCTCTGCTGAAGATAGGCATTTAAAAAAGCCACAGAAATTTTGTGTCAAAAAAAGCTTTTTTTACTTAGTACTAAAGTGATGAGAGTACTTCCCCTGCAATTGGCACGACCAGGTCATAGAAATGTCAATACTGTTACCTACACCTAAACTGAGGTGAGGTTTTATGTTCCAGCTTTTGAGTTTTATTGAAATTAGCTCATCTCGGGAGTTACACAGTGCAGATTTTTCACCCATGGTGGTGGTATTCACTGATCACAGAAGTTGGTTATATTTCATATAGTTGAGCTTTTCTGCTCAGCACAGATCCTATTTGGAAATTACTCTGAATTTCTACTGGGCTGGTACTTCACTCTACATCCTTCAGTAATGCACTAGAAAGGAGCAATGCAAATACACGCTGCTGTCTCCTCCTGCAATACGTTACCAAGCCATTTTACTTCATACATGTGACCCTATTATGCACTTATCAAAGGATGACAGTTAAAACATAAGTGAATTTGAATCACTTCAGTTCAGAGTCAAGTGTGACTTGAGTAAGTCTAGGAGTTTCAAAGCACCCTAGAATACAACTTCCTTTGTATTTCAGTGGGACTTTGAGAGTATGAAGTTTCCAGATCCTATAAATGATTAAAGATATGGCCCACCACACCACCTACACTTCAGAAAACATTGGAATCATCTGTTGTGTTATTTAATGTTGAGAAATGTAACAGCAGTATTGCCATTGCCTGCAAATGGGTATATACTATACTACGGGCATTTTTGTTGAGTAAATTTCCTCACTGTTTTTTTTTTTTTTAATTTGTTTTAAGCTGTAGACGGGAATGCTGTCTATACTCTAAAAGAAAGGAAGGTAAACTGGCTGTCAGTTCAATTCTATTAGATATTCTTGCAGGCAGATAAATTTCTGCTCCTGTGAGTCATCAGTTTTTAAAACCGGTTTTCCAGGTCTGGGGATGAAAGAGAATGAAGCCTGTTAAAATGGTGTGTGTTTAATAACAATATTTAACTACCATGAGGTTGCACACTTTGTATTCTACAGTTTCATGCATGTTACAGCTTCCTGTTTGCTTTAATTGATTCTGTATCATCCACAGGTTACAACAACAAATTTTTATGACTATAATGCTATGTATAATACCTAAATGTCTCTGTTGTCAATTCTCTTTCTTTTCAAAGAGCTCTTTTCAAAACTATGTTCGGTTGAACTGCTTGATTGAAGGAGCAATAATTTCTCTCTAAATCTAATCAGTGTCTAACAAACCGTATAAAACCAGTTAGGAATGCACATGTTTGTAGGGGGAATTTTTTTCCAGAAACACACAGGGGCAGCAAGATTTCATTTGAATCCTACAACACAGCAAAGAAAGAAAGGAAATATTAATAACACATGAAATCCATATTCTGCTATTCACTTGGCAAATGTTGCAGCTAATTAAATTCATAATACTGCTGTGGAGTTAGGGAGTAAATATTTTTGTGCCGAGGCCTTGGGAGGGTATATGAAGTCAAGATTAGGGGAAAGCTACTAAAAGAGGGCAGAGTTCCAAGCCTCAACTGGCAGCACTAACATGTCCCTCTTTGTCCCATTGTCAATTACAAACAAAAGTCAGTAAATTATTTCACAGTTCAGCGTATAGTGCCCAGTTAGCTCATCAGAGATGTGTGGTAGCAGTCAAAACAACCCTTGTAGAAAATAGAAACTAGAGCACTCCAGAGTCCAGCTACCAACTGGAGCAAGCTCCTTGAGGTCTCAGGTAAATCAAGTTTGGCAAGGTAAATTCATCCATGCTTCACGTTCTCTGCCTACCAGCTCAGGCTCTTCTTTTAAACTTTGTCTGACAGACACTAAAAAGTGATGTTGTTGGGTTAGTACGTTCTGGGGTTGTTGCTGACATTGATTCCTTTGCGATGGTCTGCTGTGGTTGCATTGATTTAGCAGAGTGATAGGTGAAATATACTACTCCTTCCATTCCTGGCCAAAAATGAAGTCTCCCAAAAGAATCAATGCTCCTTAAAAATAATCTGAAGTAATGGGGAGAAACTCATACATCTAATACAAGCCAGATCTTCATGAAAAAACCCATTAGTTCCCTCAAGGGACATGCAATGAAAGCCTAAACCTTCATGTGGAGAGTTTCACGATTCTTTCATGTAAATTAAAGGATAATGGACTACTGAATCAATTAATGGTCTAATAGCATATTAATCAATGGGTAGCTATTAGTACATACTGGATCTATCACACAACCAAAGAAAGGACCATATTGCTACAGAATCTGAAGATCTTCTATCTGCTACCACATATATCAACACTTCCATGAGACAGAGGACCCACAGGAACAAGGAGATGAAGGGACTTCTGCATAGGTCTTTAGAAGGAATTGGGTCACCAACCCACCTCTGACCGTACAGTATTTGAAGCATTTGAACTCATATCTCTGTAGAGGTCTAGAACCACCCTTGTGTTCATGGCCTTGAGCAAACCAGTACTCGCCTACACTGTGATGGCAGTTTTTGTCTTTTGCTTACACGAAACAACCTAACAAGCACTTCTGGTGAAAGGAAGCTGGACTGTCTCTGTGAGCATTAATATCTTCACTTGTATAATGCAGACAGGAGTCCCATCCTGGTTGATCTGCTCTTCTTCAGAAGTTGGTGCATCTTAGGAAAAGATTTTTAAAAACCCAGTCGCTACATGCACAAGCCACAGATCCTTTCACTATCACAAGCCTAGTGCCTATTGGTGTAAGTTCGGACAGAGACATCTCCTTTCCTTCAATTGCTTTTGCCAGCGGTTTTTTGGACAATTTGGCTAGGACGTGGTGTGTGTTTCTCTCTCTGTCCGCCTCACATGCCTTCCATACTTCATTTGTAAGAGCACATGAAGGTATTCCTTGGTAGTCTGTGGAAAAAACAACCCCAACAAAAAAATACTCACATAAAAAAAATCAAGAAAAATCCCAAGCAAACAAAAATAACCCAAACCAATTTATGCAATGTCTGGCAGTGACCTTGTGTCCTTAGATGTCTGCCATGAGTGGGAGATATACTTGCTCATGTATTTTAAGAAAATGAATAACTGGGTTAACATAACTTGTTGGGGTGGCTCTAGAAAACTAGAGGAATATATTCTAATTCTTTAATAATGTTTGAATCCTGTGGCAGCTGCTCTACCAAAATGCTTTCCTCACTCATCCATTGTAGCCTTCTCTTTTTGAATCTGAAAGATTAAAAAAAAAAAAAACAAGAAGAGAAATTTTTGAAACTTACAGATTGTGACCTCAGGCTTTTTGGGTTTTTGGAGGACTTTCTTTTTACTGGTTTTGCTTTTTTGTTGTTTTTGTTTTTTTTTTCTCTTGCAGTTGCAAGTCTTGTGAATAACATAGATACTGAAAGAAGCTACCCTAAAATAAATAGTCTACAATCAAAACAAAAATCAAAGGGTCATGAATGTTGCATCTTCCTACATTCCACTTCAGACTCTTTTACTGTGTTTTATATATTTAAACCAAATCTATTAAGCTGAATAATTTGAGTTTTTTGATTGACAGGCTTCTCAAGATTAAGTTTTATTTCTGTTCATATTTTCATATTGTGAGTATTATCACTCCACCAGATAGAAAGAATTTCACTTTTAACTATGCTTCAATGCTGCTGAATTATAGCAGCCAAATACTACCTTCAAGCTCATCTATCCAAGGAGAAATAGAATCAATTTGAAGTTTATCTGTGCGCAAACTGTTCATAAATCACTGAGTTATAAGAAGCACTATATCAGCTTCAGAAACATTACTTCATTATAAGCAGCTTCCATTTTGTCAGTCATAACCACTAAAAATGTATCATGGTTAAAGAACAGTGATTTTTGGAGAGCTTATAGAAATAAATCATGGGATTTTTGTGCTTAATACTCCCTTGTTAACACTTGAGTTTTTTATTACACTCTAATACCTATCAAGCTTGTCTTTACAACTGTAAAGGCTGAATTTTTTGTTGTTTAGCTTTGCTTTGCTTTGCTTTGCTTTGCTTTGTTTTGTTTTGTTTTGTTTTGTTTTCCCCATGGAAAAGTTACTGTTTCACATTATTTCATAATTTCAGAGACTGATGCTTCAAGAAACACAGTAGCTCTCAAGTCCTAGCTCTCAAGCCTAGTCCGGTGGTTCACAGCATGGGTTTGCAGCAGATACTCATGGATTCATGGATTTCCTGTGGAATTCCCTCAGTCTGGCTCCAGTGAATCCTCCACAGTACCCGTTGGTGTCCACACAGCACAGCAGTCCCAGTCTAATTTACCTCATCTTCCAGTGAGAAGCAAATCCAGTTCTGTAGCTTCTTTCCCTGTACAACTCCAACTGCCATTAACCACCATGTTAGAGCATGATGTTGTGGACATGCTAGTTCACTTCACTGCAAGGAAAGTTCTTATCCCTCTGCATAATACTTTTCCAGTATCACAGCATATCCCAACAAAAGAAAAGAGAATTAAATGATACAAACCCTACAACCTAACATGAGCGTATATCCACAAGAGCTTCTTTACTAAATAAAGTTCTGAAACCTTCAAAAACCATAAATTAATAATAATAAATTTCAGGGAGCTTACACTGTCTTAATATTAGATCAATTTTGAAGGACATTATTCCCAAGATCTAGCTGACTTGGAGACTGATCTTTATGGCTTCCATGAGTAGGTGGAAGGGAAAGCTGCAGATAGGGAATTTTCTTACACGTTTAAGAAATATAACTGTTGTCACAGTAGACCTTCAATCAGTTCAGGGCTGATTTCCCAAGCATTCAGTATCTTCCTTTATCAGGTATTTATGCAGCCTGGGGAAGCAAAATAAATTTTCAGACATAGAATGTTGTGAAATGTATTTATGCTAATTTACCGCTATTATATATTATTGGAAAAAGCACAGAAAAACATTGACAAAGATTTGCATCACCAGAAGAAGGCTGGTATATACAAATTATATTATATTTTAGGTACAGAGGACAAGAAACTTCAGAAATGAAGACATAACTGTATACTGTTTTTACAAATCAATTTAATCCTACTTTATTGAAATTCATAGCTGAAAAAAAGGATGTAGTGAGCTTAAAATATTAAAATAGAATGTTTGGTGTTTGAAAAATTATGGCTTACTTCTACTTTTTCACTTACTAAGATCAATTAATCAGCATGACCAGTACCGCCAAGTAGACTTGCAATAGCTGTATGAAGATATTTTGGGTTTAAATAGTACTGAACGCATGTGATTTTTCAGCTTGCATATTAACATTAATAGAACTCCTCCAGGCTACACTAAATTATATTTTATATGCTGTGGTGTAAGGAACCAAAAATAGGCTTGATAAGCAAATCGCAAAAGTGAAATATAGCATAGTCAAAAGATAAGGATGAACTTTTGGCACTATGTATCCTGCATGGCCATGGAGCCCATGTGGACTGCTCCATCAGTGCTTTCACCGCTTCTTGAAGTGGTCATTTTTAAGAAACTTCATATGGAGGGAATTCATCTGTGGCTAGTACTCTGTCTTGATGTGTAGTAGTAGTAGTACTTGCCATCCACTTCTCCCTTTGTGGTCCACAGAACTCTAACCCCTATAATGAATGGAGTCTTCAGTGAAACTCCCTTCGTCTTAAAGTAGATATTTTGCAGAGATGCTCAAAGGCTGAATGCTTGTTAAAATGGAAAAAAAAACCCCACCACATTTATTAGGATTTTCTCATAGGACAACCAATGTTCACGTGTGAAATCAAATCGCTCAAACTGGACTATTAGTTGCTGTCCTGTGGTCACAGGGGTCTCTGTTGTTAGACACCTTGCACCAGTACCTTCAGCTGAATCTGGTGAGGCTTCCCAAACCACTTTTCTGTTCACTTCTTATAATCTAGCTGGCCTATGGCCCTGTGTGAACACATCAGCTCATCTGCAATCCATTTTTATTGATAATATTAACCACATAAAAACCATCTCCTAAAACTCTTAACCAGCTATAAAAGACCACTGCACATGATCATTTCTGCATCTACTGGAAAGTTTATGTTGTTTGTTTACAAATATCTGTGTGCAAGTCAGTAACTTCAGCAGTAAGGAACTGCCTGGAAATCAATGAGTCACTTTACCCAGGATGTTAATCAACACATTTAAGCATACAAATTGGACTGGGCTGAGCAGGATGTGCCTGCAGGAATCTCCAGAACTGTATGGTATGAAATTCCCACCTGGGAAGCTGCTGTAACACTCAGTTAAATGGTTGATTGTTCAGTCAGTCCCCTAATTTCAGTTCTCTCTGATGCCTCAAACCAGTCCATTATCTCATCTATACAGACAACTAGTTGGGCAGGCCCTGAAATACCCAAGGAATTAAATGCTTAAATGCACTGTGGGAGAACCGGCACAATCCTGATAGCCAGTCACTCTACAATTGTAATTAAAAAACATATTTTATTTCCTTACTTATGGGTCATTTATATCTGAAGTCCCATAGCTCTTGCCACATGACCAAAACCTGGGCAGAGGAATTGCATCCAGAAAATGCTTCTTTCTCAACACTTATTCAAGGGAGTCCAGAATAATTACTTAGCAGCAGATACTTTTACTGTATGTTTCTCCACTTAGTCTGAGTCCCAGACACTGTGACTTTCAGGCATGACTCACTGTTATCTTATGACAACTCCAAACCATATGCTAACGTCAACTGGAAATTAATATGGAAGTGTGAAAGTTTTGAACAAACACAGAAGGAAATTGCTGGAACAACTTTCTGCTCAGACAGTGTGGGCTAAAAAGCTGACTGAATTCTCATTCTTATTCTCTGATGAACTTTTCTTCGTTTTTAACGTATGGTTGTCTGTGTAGTAGGAGTCAGAATATGATAATTACACTAGTCCAAGTAAAATTTTGTGGTGCTGGGACGGGATTGTCAGTGTTACTAAACTGTTAGAATAACCGTTGGTATGCTTTCCTCCTGGGCCAAACAGCACTCTTTCAAGTAATTCCCAGGCACAAGAATCAAGAATCAATGTCTATATCAATATTAGCAAGTTGCCCAGCTCAGTAGAAGTGGGTGCATAAACAAAAATAGTTGTGATGGGTGTTTGACAGATAAACTTTACATTGTGGGGGAATAATCATAGAATCACAGAATGTGTTGGGTTGGAAGGGACCTCTAAAGGTCACCTAGTCCAACCCCCCTGCAGTGAGCAGGGACATCTTCAACTAGATCAGGTTGCTCAGAGCCTCATCCAGCCTGGCCTTGAATGTCTCCAGGGATGGGGCCTCCACCCCCTCTCTGGGCAACCTGTGCCAGTGTCTCACCACCCTCAGGGTAAAGAACTTCCTAATGTCTAATCTAAACAAACCCTGATCTAGTTTAAAACCATTGCCCCTCACCCTATCGCTACATGCCCTTGCAAACAGCCCCTCCACAGCTTTCTTGTAGGTTCCCTTTAAGTACTGGTAGGCCGCTGTAAGGTCTTTCTGGAGCCTTCTCTTCTCCAGGCTGAATAATCACAACTCTCTCAGCCTGTCTTCATAGGAGAGGTGCTCCAGCCCTCGGATCACCTTTGTGGTCCTCCTCTGGACCCATTCCAACAAGTTCATGTCTTTCTTGTGCTGAGGGCTCCAGAGCTGGACACAGTACTCCAGGTGGGGAGTCCAGGTGGGAAGGAGTATATGTGTTGCATCAGATTAAGTCTAATCTGGTTCCATGCATGGGATTGCCCTTTAGTGATGGGAGCACATTAGTTGTGCTCTTGGAGTTTTACAATTTAGCTTCATCTGCAAGAATGATGGCGCACAGTTTCAAGACCACTCCACAATCTAAAACAAAGCACAGGCAATAGGGATGATCAAGAGATTCACTTCTCAAGTAAATGCCTGAGCCAGCTGTTGCGTTCCAGTGGCTATTACCAAAAAGGAATTTGGAAGAAATCATTCTGTTTTGGAAGCTAAGGGAATCAACCAACATAGATGTATTCAGTGCCATGGCAAGTGACCTTGATTCCCAAGGACTTCTCTGGTACTTGCAGCGTACTGGCACAGACTCAGCACATCCCTGACAGTCCTTTCCAGTTTTCTGTTGATATAAACTGAAAGCCTGTTCTTTAACTTAATTTTTTCTGTTACAGAAATTGAAACTATCAGTTTAAATTTGAACTTCTGAAGGGTCTCAAACTGATCCTGGCTAGATTTCTTGTTTAAATACATGCTTAATTATTTACTTAATTTATTCATTTAGTTCTCTGATGGGAAAAGAATATATATAATTTTTGATATGATCTCCTTTTGAGAAGACAGTGTACCTCAGGGAGTAACATTCTGGGGAAGTCTGGGGAAAACAGAAGGAAGAAAAAGGCAAACAAAGTCTTCAATAGTCTTACTTGCAGTTTCAGAAGTTCATTACAAGAAGCAGAGTTACAAAGGCATTTGAAATACCTAGAGATGAAGCAGGTAGCAAGAAAGAAGGCAGAGGAATTAGTGAAAGTTTACAATTCAATATTTAGAACAACTTTAGTAGCTCTATATTAAGAAACTCACAGTTATCCCCTTAAATTCTCTACTGTGCAGGTAATGTTCTATCAAATGTCTTCATAGGGTTCAGATATATATATATATGTTCTTGGTTATTAGAAAACTCTTCTAACATGATGGATGTTTGCTGCCTCTTGATTCTGTGCAGGCATCCTTTCACCCCTCAGAGACATCAATGATAAATAATGTTCTAAAATATAGTGGAAAGAAAGCACTTTCTCACATTCCAGTTTTTCTCTCCCTTGTCACTCATATATTGCATGACATTCAAGAAAAGATGTACTGTATTATTGTCTTTTGTTTCTTTTAAAATGATTTCCTTTTATTGTTTTGCCCTAAGGTTCCAATGGGAAAACAGAAGTATACAAGAAGGCTAAAGAACATCACAATTTTCTCGAAGACAAAGGATACATAAAAGCACTGATCAAAGAAAGTCCAATCTTAGTCTTTGATGATGGCAATGAAATACTAAGAGAATCTCACATTTATCATTTTAACTTCTGTCAAGGGAAATAATGTTGATGTATTACATACAGATTTCCCAATTCAGATCCCCAATTGGCTAAACAACAATGCTAACACCTTCCCAAGACTAACAGAGTCAAAGCTTCTTTGTTTCAGTCAAGAGGCATTAGAGGAATATTTGAACTATATTTTGAGCAAATATTTCATATTAACTAGATTTGCATATCCTGGTTTTAAGTATGGCACCAAAATTCAAATCAAACTCCAGCTGAAACTAGCCAAATTCACCTAATTTCTAGTTCAAAAAGTAACGAATTTTGGGGGTTCTCAGTGTGTCTTTCAAGAAAATGATCAGTTTCTCTTCCAACTCTTTCAAGAAAATGTTCAGTTTCTCTTCCAAATAGGATTAATTTTATAAATCCTTTATTAGGCATAAATACATATTTAAATAGATAATTTAACTTTTATAAAACACAGCTGGACAAAGGCTACTGAGAATGGAGGATAACTGGAAACTGTAAGGATTCAAAAACAGTGACAGGTACAGTGGACCAAAAATGGACTACTTGCTACCTGGAAAATTTCACAAAGAAAAATTTAAACAATTTTTAACTCAAAGTTTAACTAAAATCTTACTCAGGTATGAAAGAGATGACCTTCATGTTTTGGGGTAGTGGGTTTTTTGGTGTTTTTTGCAGATTTTTTTCTTCTTTAGTTTGTTCCTTCCACAAACTAGAGTTGACAAATAAGTTTCAAAGTAGAAGAAATGTGAAGAACTATTTTGTATTTATCAATTGTCAGAAAATTTTCTGAACCTTCTTGCAAAAACGTCATCTGAAAAGAATATAGGGCGGGTTTTTCATGTGTTCCTACCACACTGACTCAGAGTAACCACAGGGTTTATTTTTCCTCATCATCCCAATTTTTGAAAAAGGGAAGAAAAAAGAGTAAGACTTGAGATTATTGCCTTTCACTGGATAATGATTTCTACGGAATCATGAGTAATGCTTGTGAAAAAAAAAAACAGAGCAGACGATGTGTCAACATCTCTAATGCTGGTATCACGGCGAGCATCACCACAGGATGTTTTTTCTGCTTCTGTAGCAAAGTTTTTTACTCTGACGTGGTGCCACTGTGCCAGCTGAAGTGGAGGGGGAAGTTTCCACTTTTCAGGGTTCTGTACCACATCATACACACTTGGGAAAACTTATGTTTTAAGCAGACAACACAAGTTGAACTACTTCTGTGAAGTGAATGACGTAAGATTTGCCTCCTCCGTAACACAACTTAGCCTTTGCCTGCAAAACTGATGCAGGTTGTGTCAGCATGTTTTCATTTGGCGCTCCATGGGGTGGCAAAACTCGTGTACCGGGTGTCTCATTCACAATTTCTCTTCCAGTGCAAACACAAAGGTGATGTAATGAAGACAACCCATCCTGTAAGGAAATAATATCCTCTAAGTGTTAAATGGAACTACTTCCAATTGTGCACATCCCTTCTTTATGGAGTTTATACTTACCCAGTCGTGGAACAGAGACTGGAGCTAGCTGAAAATCCTTCAATGAAATTGGACTGTGGAAAATGATTTTTTTTCAGTGATACAGTATCACTCGAAATGCCTTCAATAATAACACTTCACACTTCATCCAAGAAGAAAAAAAAATGAAAGCTACACTATTTCTCTTACTGTTTGTGCAGTTTCTGGGCAAAGCAAACAGTGAGGAGAAAATAGTTTTACTCGGAGGGAGTCTGAACTGATTCAGCTTTGGTCCTAAAGCCACGCAATCTTGTTAGCTGGGCTTCAGCTGAGCTGGTATCTGCTGTCTTTCAGCAACGTGTATAACATCATTATAGTGAGACTCCAAGTCCTTTGATTTACTGTGGTCAGTTTTTCTGCATCCTCACTTTGTAAGAAGGTAGAATTATGGAAGATGTAACAGGCAGAAATTTTTCCTGCAGCACACTAGAAGTGCTACTTTGAATGTTGTTTTGGATCTTGGAAAATATTTTAATTCAATATTTGTTTAATAAGTCAGTGATTTCTCTCCCAAGGAAATTTCTCACCAACTGTTTCCACGACAAAGACAACTACATGCAGAGTCATTGATGACTAAGGGATACATTTAGCCAGCTCATTTCATCTTTAGAACAAGTTGTCTTTTGGAAGGTGTTTTCTTTAACTATTTGAAAGAATTTTTTGAAAGAAGACTCAAATTATTAACAAATTGATCAAATGAGTCTGCACCATGTCTAAGAAAAAGAAAAAGAAAAAAAAAAAGAAGAAAGAGGAAAGGAGAAAATAAAGATCATGCCATTTCCTTGTCTTCAGTGGTTCCTAGATTCTGAGCAAAAAAATAAATATCAAGAATTTTCGATTAATTTTCTCATCTTGCAAAACACCAGCAAATCTATGCCCAATGTCTGTAGAATAATTGTGTGATGACTTTTACACTGCATTTCTTCCTACTTATATTTACCTTATTCTAACATAACAGAATGACTTCCCTCCTCCACATAGTTTTCTTTCCCACTGCTCATCCACTTGCATTTCTCAGTTTTCATTTAGTTTCATTATCATTGTCATCAAGCTTCGCAGCCATCCTGAGGCATATATTATTCCTTCAGCAAATATCATTCCTTTTTGCAGATGTCAAGGCATGCTCTCATCTTTGCCACAACTCTTACTCTAGCTTTAAAATTATATACTCTCTACTTTAGCAAATGAAAAAGCTGTAACTATTTTTTGTTATACCTGAAAAAACCTTGTCTTCCTAGGCTCTTTATTATTCATTTTATTTATTCAGAACCGTGTTTCAAGCTGGTTTATTTTTATCACACCAAAGTATGTGTGCATTCAAACTTTAAAAAAGAGGAATTACAACTCAACTTCACATATCAAAATAGTTTTGATTCAGACATTGCACAGTTCTGAAAGATTAGTTTTCTCTTTGCAAAATGGCACTCGTGTTTGCTTATTTTTCTTCCTTCAATACATTTGTCATTCTTATCAATAAATCTCTATTCACTTTCATTAGAGATGAGCCATCAAATGTACTGGTAATTCAGCTAATATTTACATCGGGATTCTTTTGACTAGAAAAAGATGATTTCTTAATGAATGCATTAGCACAATGGGAACGTTAAGCTGCTAAATTAAATAGTATTACTTAATGTGATAGAACTGGGATTTGCTAAGATTCTATTTCTTTTTTTTTGGGGGGGGGAGGAAGAAAAGGGAAAAAAAGAGAATTATTCAAAGACAAGTAGTCTGCCTGAGATATGTTGTACTGGAAGAGAGACAACATTTTTCTTTCCAATATCTGCATGAAGATGGTTTCTGTCCTGCAGACCTCCAAAATCCAAGTTGGACCACATACTTGATATTTTATGGTTCATAAATTCATAAATTACATGGGAAAATATCAAATAAATCACTTAGAAATCTTCACAACTGTATTATTGGTACTGTGCTGTATGTGACACATCATTTAATTCTCCCTTCCAAAGCTACTTAATCCAGGCTCATGTAACACCCAAACAGGAGACTATCTCAGCATCTGGACTGCTAGAGATACAGAACAAGAAATCCTGCCTAGTAATGGGAAAATACCAGTTGAGGAAGTTATATGAGTGTAAAAATGAAATTTTGATTTATCATTGGAAGTCAGTTCAAGGAAAAAAATAAAAAATGTGGATTGTGTAAATGAAACTTGTCGCTCTTGGCTCCCGTTACTGACAGTGAAGCATATGGACCAATTCACCTTGTCCTAAAGCAGTGACTTTGACTGTCCTGAAACCATCCTGAAAAGAACTATTTTTGACTATAATTACAAAAGTAAACCTGAGCAAGCAGGTGTGTAGACTTGGATTGTCTAGCACTGGATGAAAAAAAATGTCACACTCAATTTAATCATGTAATTATTCAATATGCAGCTCCCACTTACATTCTAGCTGTGCCGAGACTGGTTTGCTAGATAATAATTTCCGGGGCCACAACTGTCACATATAAGATTAAACCTCTTGACACTGATTTTTTGACAATTTATTGCCTTCTCTGTACTAACACTCTCCACTTCTGGATGCCAGATAGAAACAGAGAACTGAAAAAAAAAAATAATTAAAAAGAGTATGTTACACTTTTAATTTATATACACTGATGGTCTTGGCAGTGTTAGGTTTATGGTTGGACTCAATGATCTTAAGGGTCTTTTCCAGCCTAAATGATTCTACGATTATTTGCCTGTAGTTTGTAAAACCTGAAATTTTTATGTCTTGAGCATGGGTAGAAAATTCTTCATTGCCCATCGGTTAAACCTTAACACCTCAGTTTGAAATAACAGTACTTTTTTCTTGACACCTTGGTAATTGTTTAATCTCATGGGAGGCACATGAAGCTTTTCTGTCTGATTTTCTTTCTCCCTCTTTTTCTCTGCCTCCTTTAGTCCATGATCCCTGAATTACAAACCACATTGCCTACACAGACCCATGTCTGTTAAGAGGAAGAAATAATTCTTTCAGTACATTAAGTATGTGAGTTTTGCAGTTTTTTGGAGGGATTAGTTTTGTTTTATTTTAAGGGGGCTGTTTTCCAAGTTCTGGGTGCAGTTCTAGAGATCAAAACCAAAATGTTTCCCAAATATCATCTTAGTAGAAAGATTATTTCATGTAAAATAAACAGATCAAATGCCTAAATAAGAAAAGTCTTTTAGCACATGCCAGTATGATATTTGCAATAAGTAAACACGTCTCTTGGAATCGCTATGCATATTGCACAGATGTACAGAAGGCAAGCAAGACAGATTTGAGTTGCAATATCCCTGAATGCCTCTGCAACTGAGAACATTGGATCATGTTCCTGGATCTAAGATTTAAACAAATTATGGTGAAAGATCTCTGGTTTTGGCTGCATTTACTGTCTTTTCCCTCATTAAAATCCTTTCATATTGAGAATGGGCCTGGCATAACTTCACCAAATAATTTCATGAAAATAACCAATTGATGGTAAATGTCTTTTTTTAGTAATTGTTAATCTGTATCACACATCAACTGTGAATCCAGACCCAATCTCTAAAACTAGCCAGGCACTCTTAGCCAAGTATTCCCATGATATTGAAAACTAAACTCACAATTTGGAGACAGAAGCACAGTGAAATATAACCATTGCCATGAAATTCCAGTAATCAGGGATATTTACTTGCTCTTCTGGACTTTTCAATTAAGCCTGAAGCTTCAGGCCAAGCTGGAATAACCAATAGCCAATATGTCCAGGTTGGTCAGGGGAATGGGAAGCTCTTCAAGAGTAAGAGCGTGATTTAAATAAAAAGCCAGTGAGGATCAGGATAAAACAGGTAGAAATAGAATAAGGGCACATGTAAAATGGAAATTACAAGTTTTTTGGTCTTCAGGGCAATCAGGTTTTGTAACAGCCTAAACAAGAACCTAAAACAACAGGTTTTGTAACAGCCTAAACCAAACCAAATCTAAACCAAAATATTGACCTAAAAAATGGTCAACTACATTCAAAACAAAGCACAGTAATTTTTTGAAGGTAACTATAATAACATCAGATCTCTGAAAAAAAAGAACTTGAGCTGGATTAGTAATTTGAGCTGGATCATTGGGAAGTCTCTTATTCTTATCTTTCCATGTCTTCAAATCAGAACACGCCAGAATTGTTTAACTGAGAACAAGCCACTGGATTTTGGGGATAAACACATATATTTATGTATGTATATGGAGTGTGCCTAGTTTATGTCCTATTAAAAAAACAACTGGAAATGTCCTAACCACAATGGAAATGTAAACTGCTTACTCAACCACATCAGAGCATTATGTGTATTTCCTGCTGAACGTGAGTATACAGTTAATGTTCACAGTATATCAAACAGAAAGATGACAGAGAGAAAAGAGCCTCTAAATCAGTGACATTTCTTCAAAACTCTCTCAGAAGAAGAGGATTGACAGTGGCCACATTTCCATGCTATTTCTTTTATAGAGATTTTTAAGGAACTATTATTCAGTTTTAAAGCAAAACACTGGGACCTATAATAGGCATTTAACAGTGAATATATAGAAATAGAGATGAATTCAAGACAAACAAGCTTATTTTAAGGCAAGAAAGGTCCTAAATGCAGTCCTCAAGAAACCTATGGACATATAAATTTAAACAATCAGTTAGCATATTTCAGCCTGAAATTTCTACTGGAATATTAACTGTCTGCTGCATAATAAAAGTTAATACCAGTGATAAGGTATTTTTACATAACACCTGTCATCCAAAAACTGAAGAACATTACAGACAATTAATTAGGACTGACCATATGTCTTAGGTGGGGAAATATTTCTGTCCTGTTTTTAAAATGTGGGATTTTATCTGTATGTCCATACTGCTTAAATACGAACTGAGTCACAAAAATAATGAGACAGGTTCAACCACAGCACTGTTACCGAGTCCAGCTTTAACCTTTTAGCAGCTAAAATCTCACTGATGCAAAACCTAATGTGAATATGTTCCCAGCAGAACATGTCATGAAGTTTGCAACTAATACTTCCAAAATGAACAACAGGTGAAATAGGGAGAGCTGGCTTCCCATAACCGAATTGCAGTAATAATACAATTATCAGAAACATCCTGCTGTTAATAGGAAATAGAAATACTTTTCTTTAGAATAGAATGGGGATTGCCGTGCCCCCATTCTTCTTGATAGCCCACACTGCACCTTCCCTTACACATTAAAGTCCTTAGTCTTGGAGAAGCCGTAATCCAGGGAAATTCTTGGCATCCAAGATACACTAAGGGAAGAAAAAAATTAGGAAAGTAATAAGCTTTAGTAACAAAAGGGATCTTGAGGTGATGAATCTAGACCTTCCAGATTTGTTGTGTGTGAAGTAGTGATTTAAAAAAAGGTTTTAAAATTATTTAATTTATTTTTAATTAGAGGTCCTTATTTGGTTTCTAGCACACAATTTCAGTAGTGGATTCCTTTTTTATGGGCCTACAAATGGGTTTTCTTTTTGGTTCTAGGTGGAAGGTTCTTCTAAACACAAGGGAAAAGAGTTATAAATTCTTCCAATACCACTTGTTACATTTTCATCTTTCCCAATATAAATTAAGGGTTGTCACAGTCAATGTACTCCATCTGAAAACAACTCAGAGCAAATCTGGGTCTCTGATCTATGGAAAGATCTGTTCTGTCTGCAGGTTTTTTGATATATTTATAAATAACTATGACTACAGTATTGAAAATTGTATATTTCAAACCAATAGATGAAAGCTTCAGAAATTAGAAGTAGCCAGATGAGGAAAAACAGGAACAATTTAAATACAAGATCAATGCTATAGGTAGAAATGGGATCTAATTCAGATAAATGTGAAATATTCATCTGTGGAGAAAACACTGACAAAGAGCATATATTAAATGAAAGGAGGCAGTGAAAAAAATTGGGACCATTATAGAAATAGAATAAAATAGAATAAAACAAGACACTGCATGGATGACTGAAGAAAAATAGAAAGAAAAAACTAAAATAAACTTTCATATGAAAGAACTGAAATGGAAAATTATAAAATTTGTTTAGCACTAAATCCTGTTTCCTTCCAAGTCGAGGTCAAATCTACTGATAATCAGGCCAAGAATGAGCTATAAAAACCTCTGGCTATTTATAAAGAACAAATATATAGTAGTTTCAAGAAAAGTCTTGATGGGAGATGAGGGAGCTGTGTGGGAGTGTCTATTTTAATTAAAGACAGTAATGATCCCCACTGTATCAATCACTTTTGCAAGAAAATGTTCTGCTGCCAGCACTGACTTTCAGCTATTTTAGTTTAGACTAAAAATATCACTGTAAAACAATATTCGTTCTTGCTCTGATCCATGGAGTTTGAAGTTGTCATACATTGGTTTTCTGTATATTAAACATCTGAAGTTACTATGAACTCTAGAGATCGACGTACCACTTTGCTTTGAGGGTGCTGCAGCTTGTTATAAGAGCAGACACATGCACACACACGTGCTGTTTTGTTTTTTTCTTACGTCCTCCTCTTCAACCTTAAATATCTCATTTAAACCTTAAAAAGCATGATCCTTTTTTGCACTGTGTCAAGCCAAGGACATTCACAAGCATGGTTTTATTTGGAGGGTCATTACCCAAAACTCTTGCTCACNAGTTTTTATGGCTACACTGCAAATAAAGGTCATTATTCAAGTGACTTTATCATATTATGTACAAAGATATATATATATATGATGTACAAAGATATCTCTCCTGTGGAGAGATATATACATATAATGTATAAAGAGATAAAAAAGAGAATGTGAGAAGTATCCCTTTTATCATAATAAATAATATGTTGGCGTACAGCACCTTTTTTTAACTCTATGATGTATTATTTTCCCGATTTGAATTAGGGCCTCCCACACTCATGAGAAATTAATATTCACTCCCTATGTTACACATGGTTAAAGTGAAACAGATTAGATAATTTGCCTTTCTTTGCAAAGGCAGTGCCTACAGCTGAGGAACTCAAAAATGGTTCTTATCTCCTTGGTTTGCGTACATTCCCCAGATACATCCTTTCTTCCGATTTGATGCCTCCTCATCCTTGCCTCCAGTCCCACTCCTATCTCTTAAGAAGACTACTTGAAGGACATTGTAGAGAGGTTGATGCTTGTCTCACAGGTAATTAGTAACAGAACAAGAAGGAATGGCTTCAAACTGCAACAGGATAGGTTTAGACTGGACATTAGAAAAAAATTCTTCAAAGAACAAGTGGTCAGACACTGGAATAGGCTGCCCAGGGAGGTGGTGGAGTCACCATCCCTGAATGTGATTAAGAGTCATTTAGATGTGGTGTTGGGGGATATGCTGTAGGGGAGAACTTTGTAGAGAGGGGTTGATGGTTGGACTTGATGTTCCCAAGGGTCTTTTGCAACCTGAATGATTCTATTCTATGATTCTACAAAATAGATACAAAGACCAGCAGAAAATCTTGGGATGAGGGAATCATGGTCACAGAAGAGCAAATAAGTTCTTAGAGGTTTTCCTTTTTTATTTCCCTCTGCACTAATGCACTCATCATGGGCAACAAGCAAGAAGAGCTGGAAGCCACTATGCTGATAGAAAGCTACAACTTAGTTGCCACTACTAAAACCTAGTGGGAGGTGTACAATTACTGGAGTGCAGCTATTGATGGCTTCAGGCTGTTCAGAAGGGACACGCAACAAAGGAAGGGTAGAGTCGTTGCCCTCTTCATCAAGAAATGGACAGAGTGTGAAAAGCTGTCTCTGAAGACAGATGGAAATTCGTGAGAAGTGATGTCACTCAGGGCTCCATATTGGGACCAGTAATCTTTAATATCTTCCTAATGACATGGACAGTGGGATCAACTACACCCTCAGCAGGTTTGCTGACAACGCCGAGTAGTGAGATTGATATGCCTGAGGGACATGATATCATCCAGAGGGACCTGGACAAGCTTGAGAAGTGGGTCCGTATGAACCTCATGAGGTTCAACAGTGCCAAGTGCAGGGCCCTGCACATGAGCTGGGACAAGCCCCCATATCAGTACAGGATGAGGGATGAAGGGATTGAAAGCAGCCCTGATGAGAAGGACTGAGGATCCTGATGGATGAAAAGTTGGACATGAGCCTACAATGTGTGCTCACAGCCCAGAACGCCAACCACATCCTGGGCTGCATCAAAAGCAGCGCGGCCAGAACGTCAAGGTAGAGGATTCTGTCCCTCTGGTCCACTCTTGTGAGATCCCACCTGGAGTGCTGCCTCCAGCTCTGGAGCCCTCAGCACAGGAAAGACATGGACCTGTTGGAGCAGGTCTATAGGAGGGCACGAAGATGTTCAGAGGGATGGAGCACCTCTCTTATGAAAACAGGCTGAAAGTTGGGGTTGTTTAGCCTAGAGAAGACAGGGCTTTGGGGAGACCTTATTACCACCTTTCAGTACCCAAAGGGGGCCTACAGGAAAGCTGGAGAGGGATTTTATATCAGAGAGTGTAGTCATAAGGGTTAATGGCTTTAAACTAAAAGAGGAAAGATTTAGACTAGATATTAGGAAGAAATTTTTTATGCTGAGAGTGGTGAAACACTGGCACTGGTTGCTCAGAGAGGTGACAGATGCCCCATCCTTGGAAACAACGGAGGTCAGATTGGACAGGGCTCTGAGCAACCTGATCTAGTTGAAGATGTTCCTGCTCATGGCAGGGGAGTTGAACTAGATAACCTTTGAAGGTCCCTTCTAACACAAATTATTCTATGATTCCATTTCACACTGCTATCACTGTATCACTCACCTTTCATAACAGGCATTTAGGAACTGGTGTGCAGAGAAGATTGAATTTGTGGTAACACGATTTTGATTCTTACCTGAGACCCGGGCAGTACAAAATTTGCCAGTTTAGTACACAGTTTGCCACTTCAAATGCAGGGTAATTGCACAGTAATTGGAGTTACTTTAGATTTGTAGCGTTTAAGGGGGTCATGAACTGACAAGGAATCTGGGAAAGTAAACCAAGGTCTTCTATTCTGTGCGTAAGAACTGAGAGTCCACATAAAACAATATCCTGTTCCAACAGGGATCAGGAAAAGGTGCTTAATACATGAAGTAGGGCAGCTTGGATCAAAATGTATGGAGAAGGGAAGCAATAAGGTATTTTGTCTTCTACATTTGCTTGCTTTATCTCCTGTGTAGAGAAAGCTTTCCTCTTTCTCTTCTGTGCCCCTTTGTCAGCACATGCACAGATGCTGACATACAGACATTGGTGCATTTCAAATTGATAAGGGTAGCAGACATGAATGTAGAACACATTCAGATATTTCCAAGAATATATTGAGGGGGGTATTTTGTTGGTGATTGCTAATGAGGCCTCAAAAAGTGACTCTGTTTCGGTATTAACTGCTATTTTGATTTCAGTTGTGCCAGGCAGGCCTGATATAGTCGCATAAATCTGTTTTAGTTTGGATCCTACATAAGAAGAAATCAGGCTGGTTTTAATACCAACAGACTTACTAAAGTAACAGCCTGTAAATACAAAATGGCACCTTAGTCTAAACCATGGTGATAAAAAACATGTCAAAGCATACACGTGGGGAACAAGTAGGCAGTATTTCCTGATGATAGGCACTAGCTTCAGGCCTTGGTCTCAAACAAATGAACTTATTTGAGGGGTGCTTTACTAGGGAAGGCAAGAAAACTTGTATCCAGGGATTGTACCACTATCTTCTTTTCCCCTTTCCCTCCCATTACCTCTGCCCAGTTAAGTGCAGTGGTGTCCCACATGTTGAGGGATAGGCACATTACTTGCAGTCGTCTAAATATTAGAACATTAGTGCCCACAGAGCACCATCCTAAGAATGCCTGGTACAAATTACTCTCAATTTACATCTTTTATATTCCTCACTTGGCTTTTAGCCATAAAATAGACCAATTTAGGATTAAAAGGACCTCTGAACATCATTTGGCCCTGCACCGCACTCAAAACACGGTCAAACCCCAGAGCAGTTCCTTGCTGGGCCCAGGGTGAAGGCTTCCTACAAAAAGTAGGAGAAAACAGTAATAATAAACTAACCTAGTAAATTAAGGTGCAATCTAGCCTGAAATGTAAAAAATATTTATGATTCTATGAAATATTTCCTTACTTGTCTGCAGGACGGAGAGTTGTGCACAAACATGAATGAGGGGAATGGCATCAACTCCACACATGGACAAATACCCATCAGATGGAGCATTTCATGGACTCAGCTAAAGGCTGCTAAATAGGAATACACCAAAACTGCCAAAGAAGAAAACTATTCTCAAACAGTGGTAGACAAAGGTTCTGTCCCTCAGCCAAGCTTCTTAAGCCATCTGTCTGTCAAAATCCTGTCCAGCAGGATATGCTCTTGTACAGTTTCCCAGGTCAAGACAACTTTGCCTCTACTCTCTTGGAGCAGAACCTCTTCTACAAAGAGTTCTCTTGGTTTCAGTCGGGTCACTCAATTAATAAGTTGTCACTCAGTTTGCCAAAGCTGTAAAACGCTGGCTCAGACTCTACAAAGAAAACACCTGAAAACAAGGGGAACCTTTATTTGACAGTCTCCATCCCAGTCTTGTGCAATACCTTCTAGCTTTATGCAACATTGGTGCATTATGTGCTGTTAGGAACAGTGCTCTGCTTTTCTTTGAATCAAGTGAGAGAAAATATGAAAGTTCATGCTGAAGGTGAAACTCATTCAAGCATGAAGAATAAAATAAAGAGGTGTGTCTTTGTGCTTTGAAAAGCAAAATGGATTAAGCACTCACGTGCTCATATAGAATGAACCGTTCTGACCAAAAAACTACCCTAGCAACAGAATATCTCCTGCTCAATGCACTGATGTGGCTTGTAATTTCTTATATGTTTAAGTCACTTTTCAAATGTTGCATTAAATTATGAAGTCAGCAGGAGGGGGAGCAAGTGCCCCAGTGCCTCATGTTCCTCCTTAGATTTCAATGCAGTGACCATCCATTCAATTTACAGGCTGGAACAATTTTCTTCGAAGATCAAAAGAGCTTGAAGCAAATGGTAGCATCAGAAGTGAGTCTGATGTTGTGTAAAGTGGACTGGATTAGGATGCTCTTAGGACTCAGGTAATTCTGAGAAACTCAGAAGGGATATTCTAGTTGCTGTGTGTGGGATCAATGATTGTTTCTTTATCTTCAAACATTCACTCTAATTTCTAGCAGACCGCTTATTTCAAGTCCCTGAAAGGTATGTAAGCACTTGCTTCCTGTTGGAATACATTTAAACCAAGAGGAATTAGATGCAGAAACAATCTTGAAGACCTGGGTCTTTTCTGCCCCTGAATAGAGGGATGGTAACTCCCAGACCCACTGAGGCGAGCCAGAAACTGTGGTACTTTGGGGTCTTGTGGGGACCCAGGTTTTGCAAATGTCAGATGGGCAGATCAATGGGCAGATGACATACAGAAAGATCCAGGGATTGCACAAAACAAAGTTCAAAGGATAAAAGGGTGCCCATCAGGGTTTTGGTGTAATCAGTATTTTTTATTTCAAGAACTTTCATGGAGACAACAGTGAGGACCTACCCTTTTCCAAGGGGCTTACCTTCCTCTTCAGATAAGTCACAATTTTTTAAAAGCAGTTTTATTTGAATCAAAGTTCTGATACAGAAATATTTATAGATACTGCACCCCTAGATGATTATTTAAAAAACTAGCATAGAGATGGGACAAATCAGAAAGAGAGTTATTGGAAGAGAGAAGCCAAGCTTTGAGGAAACAGATGCAGGTTGCCAAGGAAAATTAGGTCAGTATATTCACATATATATATGTCTGTGTCTGTATACATAGCCATATGTATGTGTATAAATTTTACATATATTTTATGAATGTATGTGTTGATACATATGAACGCAGTTATAGACATATAAACCAGCTTGCTGCTAAATTATACCTTTTTGTTACAGATGACTTTTGGATTATGCACACTTAAAATTTTGTCAATCCATCATTAAGAATTGCATGAATGTCAGTGTTTAGAGTCTTAAAATAATACATAGAAAGCGACCTCTGTAATTCTCTAGTCCAAACTCCTGCTCAAGGTAGTATCCACGACAGGGTCAGACCAGGCTGCTCAGGGTTTTATCCAGTCCAGTCCTGAAAATCTTCAAGGCTAGAGGCTGCAAAATTCTCTCTGGGTGACCTGTTCCTCTTGACTGTCCCCATGGGGGAAATGTTCCTTCCTATACCCCGTTGGGACTTGTCCTGTTTTGATGTAAGCATTTTTTAATGCATTTTGACCTTTTGAATTTTAAGAGGTTCTTGTCAATCAGTTCCTCTAGCTTGTCCATATCCCTTTGGAGGAGAGCCTTGCCCTTAAGCCTCTTGAGTGCACACCCTCCATTTTCTGTGGTCCACAAAATTGATTTCAGGAATTTATTCTTAAAAGTCAGCAGTGTCTGTATTAGTCCTGGGTCATGTAACCTGCATAAACAGCCTTGCATAATCCTTTCATTCTATGGATTTTCTTCAGAGAAATTAGTTAAATTCTAAAAACAGCGGAATATGTTCATATTTTTGCCTCAGGCAAGCTTACATTTTCAACATCATATTTCTCTGAAGTTTAGAGAACCTTGTTGATTTAGGGTTTTGGTTTTTAGGTTGGTTTTTTTCTTTTGTGTTATTTTTGAGTACCTGTCACCTCACCCTCCGCCCTCAATTTTCTTAAAAAAAAAATAAATCAGCATATGCTCCTACTGGCTAATTTATAACTGTTGATGAATTAAATTCCTAGCATGACCACAAGACAGTATAATGAAGAACATTTCAGATATTTTACCATTTGATGCCATTTATCTGGGTAATGATGAGCCATTTTTTAAAGAACATAAGTGCTACAGAGATATTCTACATGGCTCAGAGTCAAACTGAATTGTACAGGACACAAAATAGCAGATGTCACTTCTCTCCAACATAATTTTGCCTGCAAATTGAAACATGCCATTTTTCTGGGGAAAGAAGAAGAAGAAAGAACAAGACCATTTGGAGGCAATTCAATCTCTGTCAACACCTTATCCTGAATATTTACGTGTGTCAATGAGAGCACCAGTTTTAAGGCGCTATGCAGGTACATTGCCATGAGAGTGATACATCTAACAGTGTTTTAAAATTTCAGCATTAAATCTAAGTGAGCTTTCTCTATTTCCTTTTAATCCCTGAAGAGAAATAGCTCCATGCAGAAGGATGGGCCAAGGGTCAACAGGTTGGAAAGCAGCTTGGAAGAAAGCTCCCTCAGAGTCCTGGTGGATGATGAGATGACCATGAGCCTGCAATGGTGCTCTTGCAGGAAGAAAAGGCCAACAGCATCTTGGCCTGTACTACGAGAAGTGTGACAAGCAGGTCAAGGGAGCTGATCTTTCCCCTCAGCTGAGCTCTGGGGAGACACATCTGGAGTGCTGGGTTCCAGTGCTGGGCACCCAGTACAAGAGAAACAGGGACATTCCTGGAGGGAGTCCAGTGAAGGACCACAAAGATGACAGAGGTGGGAACATCTGACGTACAGAGACAGGCTGAAAGAGCTGGAACAGTTCAGACTGGAGAAGAAAGGGCTCAGAGGATCTATCAATGTGTATATAACCTGATGGGGGGATTAAAGACAGCAAGTGTCTTCTCAGTGGTGCCCAGTGACAGGGAGACAAGAGCTAATGGGCAGAAACTGAAATACAGAAAATGCAGTTTAAGCATAAGAAAAATCTTCTGTAGTGTAAGAGTGACTGAAGAGTAGAATAGGTTGCCCAAGGATGTTGTGGAGTCTCCATCCCTGGGCATGTTCAAAACCAAACTGGACATGCTTCTGCTCTAGTTAATCCTCCGGTCAAAGGAGACCAGGGGCTTAGGACTAAATGATCTCCAGAGATGCCTGTCAAACTCAACAATTCTGTGTGATTCTGATACTAGATTTGAATCATCAGTATGGAAAGGTCTAACTTTCCAACATCCATAGACTTTCAGGTCTGTACAGCTGAGTGAGATGAATCTCACTCAGCGATTATAAGAAGAATCCCCTCCAGCAGGACTTGCTTTCTAAACAAAGGGTAAAATACATTGGGGGGGACACTAACAAACAAAATAGTGAGAAGGACATATCCAGTGTGGAAAGCAGTGCTTATCACATACCAATTTTTCAAGCATTTTATATATTTTTTTGGTCAACTGTGACGTATTTCAACAATGAACTTGAGCTTTTTGAAAATAAAAAATGCATAAGTAGATACTTGTTTTTATTATATTACGACAAATACTTATCACCAACTCCCTGAGGAAAAAGGTTCAAAATGTTTTTGGTTATTCATTTTAATATTTTCAGACTATAAAGTAATCAAAAGTAAAATAAAATGACTGAGACAAGCTTAAAATACAACAAAATATCTTGCAAAAGTATTGAATTTGTCCTCCAATAAGGATAATTCTTGTTGACAGAGCTTCATTAGATTTCTGTTCTAATTTTACAGAACTATAGGTGATTATTGAAAATTTAACCTGTTAGGGTATTTCTGATCCCTTTCCACTCAAGTAAACAGCAGACAATGAAACAAAGTTCTATTAACATAAACTTATTTAAAAATCTTGCAAATTGTTCAAACTAAAGTTGCTGTAGATCCACAGGTCTGACATTATCTGGATTAGAGTGTGATGACTCTCTCCAGTCCCCAGCATGACACCAGCAAACACCTCAAGTAGGGGTAGGCACATGTTACCTTAAGTCCTTATTCTTCAGGGGCAGAGCCATGGCTGCTGATGTAACCACCATTATTTCTCAGCCCATCAGAAAAGGGAAAATGACAGAAGGAGGTATTCTAGGGAAAAACATAAAAGAAATTGAATGGAAATTATTTGAAGAACTCTTACAAAGCTCAACAGACATAGTCTTCTTGGTCACTGATGTTCTTCAGATCAAATCAAGGTGGTGTCTCCCATCCGCTGAAACTGGATTTCACCATTTGGTATAGGATGAAAGACACTTTCTTTCCTTTGCGCTCAACAGCTCACAATATATTCTTTCGGTATAGGAAACATACGGGAAATACTAAAATAAATCATAGAATCATAGAACCATAGAATCATATAGTTGGAAGTNCTCCACCCGCTGGCCACACTCCGCTTGATGCACCCCAGGATGCCATTGGCCTTCTTGGCCACAAGGGCACATTGCTGGCTCATGGCCATCAAAATCATACTGATAACTTCAACAATCCAACATAAAACTGGAAAGTTAAGAAGCAAAGTACTCTTCTCTGCATTCCGCCTGGCTGTCTGTCAACACCACCACACCATTTTCCATGCAATATATTGGTTCATGAAGTTTTATATTCCATAAAAAGATGGATCTTCAGAAGTGAATAAAAATTGCATCTCACCTTAAAAACAAAACAAAACAAAATGAAACAAACTTACCCCCCCCAATATAATAAAAAAAATCACCTGTGCCAGAAAAACCCCACTACCCCACCACCAATATTGAAATTATCATCCCTGCAGCAGAGAAAACAGCTAGAAACAGAAGTGTAAGGATGCAATTGATTTTATCTTACTTCAGTCATCTGAAAATTACATACTTTGATTGTTTCAAATCACCTACTCTCCCTGTGTAGACAGAGAAAAAAAAGAGACACCCCTTGCAAAGATAAAGTCTTCCATTTTCAGGGGTGAAACAGTTTCAGTTACTTTTTTAGCCATTTTAGTTGTTATTAAAAATTTCTAATCAATGATTCCGAAAATTTGGCTTCATAACAGTTTGGGGGAAGTATAACAAAAGCTGTGAATCTATGATTTTGTGACTTAGTCTGAAAAATTGTGATCTGCTGAACAGGCCGTCTACAGGGCAGTATGTTTCGTGAGAGAAGAGAGAGCAGATGGTGGGAGGGACACTGAGATCTCTGAGCAGGGACCAGGTGGAACTTTCTGCAGATACTGACCTGAATATATAAATACTTGACTAATGGAAAATCTCTACATTTTCCATCGAAAGGAGATGCTGACATCCCTGGAAAGCATCCAGGAAAACACTTTTCAGCAAAAGAGAAAATTTGAATCAAATCCAAATATTTCATGGAGCTATGCAAATGTAACAAAAAGTGAAATGCAAGGAGAAAACGGTAAAGGCAATCATTTTGGATCAGCTATTTCTACATGTCAAAATATTTATATTTCATTTTAAATGTTACCTTTTAGGGGTTTTTTTAATATCAATTTATATGCTGTATATATTTTATAGACATTGTGTATTATCTTATGTCTTATATTAATATAATTAATGTTTTGAACATTGCAATCGTTCTGGATGAAAATGTTATGTATTTTTTTGTACTTAAAATCTAAAATAATTGTCTTTTTCTTGTTCAGAAAAGCCATTTTGCTCATAGAAATTCCAAAGAAAGTTGTTTCTGTTTCTGCCTAGTTCTTATGTAAAAACTCAAATATGACTTAACAGTGTTATGTACAGAGCACTTTAAAACACAGACAAAAATGGATTACATGGCATTTCATTCCATTACTGGAGTATCTTTATTTTTAGCAGCCACAGAGACTTTTTCACCTCCCTAACAAGCACTAAAAGCAGCTGTGATAGAAGACAGGCTGAAGGCATTTTAACCTGAAAATACAAGTAGCTACCTCACAGTCTTGTCTTTGTTTCTCTAAGACACTTGGTGGGGTTTTTTTACATCCTAAAAAAAGAAGGGGCTCTTCGTAGAGCTGAACAAAATGTAGACATTTCTATTTTCAAAAAGAGTTACGCCTCTTTTCACTCCAGTTTTTATCTGCTCCTGTTCTGTAGCTTTTTATTTTTTCCCCTTGTTTAGGGCAAAACATTCATCTCCCTCCAGTTTTGGCAAGAAGAGTGTCAGGTGATGACCCTGGGCCACAGGCTGTGTCACACCATAGGACAGCCAGGGGACAGCTCGTGTACTCGGGCTATCACAGGTGACAAGGCAGAGTCATGCCGTGTTGGATGGAGGTATAAGCACTCAGAAAGCATAGTATTCCAAGTAGAGAGTTTTATGCTTATATAAACCTCCCAAAGTAATTTTTGGTTTTCTTTTTAGATTTTAAATTGATTTATTGAAGAAAAAATATATAGAGAGAATGTTTCTTTTATTATTATTTCAACACCTAGCTTTACCTTTCCCTTCCTACCACCTACCACTTTGGCAGTTGAAACTCCTGCTTAGTTAATATAAATTTTTAAATAGTTTCTATTCCAGAGTGCAGCAACAATAAATAATAAAAAAAGCACTTCTACCTGCGGTTTTTCAACAGTTGATGAAGAACAAAGAGAAAAATTTCTCTAAAAAACACAGCTTGCAATTAGATAGATATAGGTTTCTTATTTTCATGATTACATCTTCCAGGCTAAATATATCAAGTTTGGTTTATTAGTATAGCTGCCACAAAGCAGCGAATCACCTTCAGAGAAATTTTTCTTGTCAGTTTTGGTTTTCCACACAAAAGTTTTGGAAGTTTATGATAGCAGATTGAGGAATTTGTTGACTCCAGATTCGTATGTGTGCTGAAGAAATGGCATCCTTAGCTTAAATGTTTTCCACTTGCTTGTTTGTGACTGACAAGCTGTTGATATGGTCTCATCAAGTCTGATACTTCTACCACATCTCGTTCTGTTATGTTATGTGATGAAAGGCTCATCCCCATGATCATAGAGGAGCACGAAGGCAAAAGGCCCGCTGAGAAGCATCAATCACCCAGCCAGAGCCAAGGGACCCCTTACCCTGGCTGGTACCAGGGCCATTGGATGAAGGTCAGCCTACGTGTCCAGAAAGACACCCACCACCATGAGTCATCCAAGAGCACCCTGGAGCACCCCAGAAACTGAGAAGAGGTTACTGGGGGGTGGGTGTGAGGCATGTTATGTGATTCAGTGAAAAAGCACCTTGGGATTATACAAGACATTATCAGATATTTAGGGGAGGACCAAAGAGAGAAGAGACAAGGAATAAAGATGGTTTTGTTGGGCACTGAAATGGAATTAGTTTTTTGCAGGTGTTTCCTTCATGTCAGAGCATAGTGTTGTAATTCACTCTGAGAGCTTTGTTTTTACAGAATTCCTTGATTCACGGCAAGCATGTTTGTGGGTGGGAAAAGTATTCGAATGTACAAATCTTGCTGGGATAGTGTTGAAGGACTGCTTCAGATGAAGGAGAGCAAAATTCGATGTGGTTCACATCTATAACTATTTGGAGCCAATTGTCTGGAGTTGGGCTTATCTTGCCAACAGCTTCTGGATATTTTCCTGAAGGGAACGTGCTGGCTTGTTCAGGCAGGGAGCCCAGAGCCTGTGTGCAGTCTAGATGAGCCTGTGACTCAGACCCACAGGGAAGCAAGGCAAAAGAGAGTGTCAACCGATCCACATAATTTCCTGTAGGTCCCCTAAAAAAAATCCTGAAAAAGGAATTGAATGGGAAGGCTGCAGGATGTATGTTGACATAATAACCACTGAAAAGCCTTATTATTTACTGCAGATGTCTGAACTGATTCTAAATCACAGTTCTAATCACTACACATATAAATGATTTACTGCAGTGTGACAGTGTTCTATATTAAGTCATGACAAGAGGATCCTTATTTTCCTTTGATTTTATTTACAAGGCACAGAAGTGCAGAACTCAAGATTTGTTAGCAACTTACACACAGCTTTCCTCTTTACTGCCTTTCCTGGAAATTCAGAGCACTGAACAATCTCAGGAAATACCTTTGGGGCTGTACTGGAGATGCTGGATTTTTGAAAGGCAAGTCCTGGCAATTTTTGCATGGAAAAGGAGCGTTCCTCTGAAAGACTGTGCCTCCCTGGGAACTGGTAGAGAATTAAGTTCTATGAAGTAATTCAAATTTGATCCAACTCTGTGAATAATGTATTTCCACAGCCAAGATTTAGTTTGGTGAAAAGAACCCATGAGGTCAGCGGGGAAATTTTCAATGACACACTGCGGAAAGACCTATGAAATACAAGAGTACATGTTAATTTAATCCCACCGAGATGGTAGATAACTTCTATTTTTGTCTCTCCCAATGGAGATATTAAGGAATCAAGACTTGTAGGGAACAAGGTACCCTTTCTTTCCACTTCACAGTGAAAACCACAGTACAGGTCAATCTAGATAATTTCAGAAAACTGAAAGCCAGCCCCATAAATCAGAAGTTCAAACACTCACAAAATTTCTTGAGATTTAAATATAAAGTGAACAAAGGAGCTAAACCCATATCTCTCTAGGTGATTACTGTGTGAGTCTCCCTCACACAGAGTCAACAGCACTGCAGAACTGACTGTCTTATAAGAATGAATTGAAAGGGGTGGTGGAAGGTAGCTGAGGAAGAAACAAAAAGCTTTGCTGGAGTTTTTGAGATTGGACTCTGCAGATTTTGAAGGAAGACAAGTGCTAAAGCAAACACTTAGAATCACAAGGTTGGAAGGGACCTCTGGAGATCATCTAGTCCAACCCCCCCTGCCAGAGCAAGTCCACCTTAGAGCAGGGGGCACAGGAACGCGTCCAGGTGGGTTTTGAATGTCTCCAGAGATGGAATGTTTGGAATGTCTCTGCCACCCTCAAGGGAAAGAAGTTCCTCCTCATGTTTAGGTGGAACTTCCTGTACTCAAGTTTGTGCCCATTCCCTCTTGTCCTGTCCCTGGGCACCACTGAAAAGAGCCTGGCCCCATCCTCCTGACACCCACCCTTCAAGTATTTATAAGCATTGATAAGGTCACCCCTCAGTCGTCTTTTTTCCAGACTAAGGAGACCCAAATCCCTCAGCCTTTCTTCATATGAGAGGTGTTCCAGTCCCCTCATCATCTTGGTAGCCCTTTGCTGCACCGTCTCCAGCAGTTCCCTGTCCTTCTTGAGCTGGGGAGCCCAGCACTGGACACAGCACTCCAGGTGGGGCCTCCCCAGTGCAGAGTAGAGGGGGAGGATGACCTCCCCCCACCCGCTGGCCACACTCTGCTTGATGCCCCCCAGGATGCCATTGGCCTTCTTGGCCACAAGGGCACATTGCTGGCTCAAGGACATCCTTTTGTCCACCAGGACTCACAGGTCTCTTTCCACATCGCCATGAGTAACTCTGAAGTCATGGAGGAAAAAAGGACAAGAGATAGGCTTTCTTTTCTGTAGAAGTCAAGGTCTGAAGTGCATCATGAAGTCTGCTTAAAGAGCCTTTATAATACACACTGAAATTCTGGACTTGTGAAATCATCAGTAAAATTTTGTTTTACTTAATAGAAGAGGGTCCCTTCTCAACATTTTTATTTTTTTGAGGGCTTTTTCAAGGACTATGAGCATCAGGAGTCATCAGTCTGCCAACACTATAATATAATTATATTAAAAAAACAGCCATTGTAAATTTGTTCTCTCTCTGCAAACAGAGGTAATAAAGAAAGAGAATGTTAAAACATCAATACATGCTTGGATTTTGACCTCTGCTTTCCTTTTTTTTTATTAACTATATGAAAAATTACATTCACATCTGAAAAATATGAATACTTCAGAGGCTGCCTGTAACAGATAGTACCTTCCCAGTGCAAGGAGTATTATTTGTTCCTCTCCTCAAAGACAAATGAACAAATCAAGCAAGCAAGCAAGCGAACAAACACAAATTTGTAGTCTTTTTGAAAAAAAAAAAAAGAAAGAAAGGATGATGAAGGGTATGAGAAGTTATAAGGAAATCGTGCTGGGTGATATGCCTGTTTCACTATGAGTGGTAAACCTTGTGGTCATAAATTAAAATGCATTTCAGGAAAAAAAGGCGAGCATAGAGAGCTTCTAATTAAAGCTTCTGAATAGAAAGTTTATTTCATGCCTTTGGATGCCAGAATACCCATTTTTTTATTATCAGTCCAGGGTAGAGTGTAGCACTGCTAGATATGTTGATGGGATTTTGTAAAGCTTTGTATAGCTTTTTGGTGTTTATTGGATGTGAAACCCAGAAAAGTGGAAAAAAATGGGGGATGGGATGCAAGGGAAATGGATTTGCATGGAAACTGGCCAAAACAAGCTCAGTGGAGTGAGCTGAGATGATTGTATTGTTAAAGGGAGAGACAGAAAAAAATGTTGGAGCTACTAGAAAAGAATACATTATGCTTAGGATTTTGCAGTGAGAGAAATAAGCCTATAAATATGAAAGAAAAAAAGAAACTGAAACCTTAGGGAAAAGAGTTGAAAATCTGGGTAAGGTAAAATGGATCTCTTGAGAGAAGGATGTCTCTGTAAAGACCATTCCCATCTGATATGTCACATTTGGCTTAAAGATGGAGAGAAGTACATAGTCGTAGAGTTGGTTAAAGCTCCCTGATCTTTTATATGCTCCTGAAGATCTGACGGTCACTCTGCTGCATCTGGATTTGAGCCAATTGTGAAACACTGAACTACTTATTACAACTTCTAATCCATGTTTCAATCACTTCCTTTGTATCAATTTATCTTCATCAGGTCTGAGACCTTTTCCAGCCATGTTTGGAGAAGAATTCCTGAGCACTTCTGTCAGTCTGGGGCTTGTGATCTCCACAGGGAGGAGTCTGAGCAGATTTAGTCATCTCCAGTGATCACTGCTCCCTATCAGCTGAGGCTCTGGAACGGTCACCTCATAGCAGTGGCACATATGTCCTTGTAGAGCCCTAATTCTTTAACCTGATGAAATATAAACAAGTATGTGCATCAGAATTATATATGACTAAGGGCAGCTCTTCGTAGTTTTTGTTTGCCATCTGTATTCTTGCTATTCATCAAGTCACGTTTGCCTTGTTATAATTGCAGAACTCAGTAAATAAATAGAAAGAACTGGGGAATGGTGCAAAGGTTTGGTAAGGCCCTCTTAAGAGACTCTAAAGGGGAACTAATTTGTTTCTATCAAGGAGGCGTCCATGCAATTTCACCATGTCTTAATCCAATTATGAAAGAAAAATGAGAACTAAAGCCACATTTACTCAGAATCTCGGATGCGTACTCTAATTCTGGCTAATTCTGCCAAGTGCCGTTTGACAGCTAGAGAAATTACTGTGGTTTGCTCACTTTTACACTGGATGACACTCGGGTCTCTAGAAAAAATGTTGTTGGACTGTTCACTGGGATAAATTTTAGGCTATGGAAAGGTTCCTAGCTATTCAAATTGGGCCATGGCACAGGATCAAGACCTAGTGTGTGATACTCTACACCGTTTACATGGTACCATGCTGCTTGGAGAGATTTCTCTTCTGTGCCCACTAGTGTCCCAGACCAAATGGCCAGTGGTGTATCACCGTCTTTTTCATAGGGAGGTGGAGGGGAAGTGATTATTTAGTCAAACAAATGCCTAGGTGTCTGTACATACTTGATTATGCCCAACCACAACAAGCAGATAAATTGTTTGCTTTTTTAACCTCACACCTTTCCCAGCCACCTGAATGCTTTTCCTGGTAAAGTCAAGCCTGTTTTTCCCCTGATTGTAGTAGCAATCAAAGAACCTCTTTTCCCTCTGAGATCAAGAGATGAAGAGTAGGATATTGGTCTAGCATATTTTGACTCTACTTAATTGAAAAAGGAAAGATTAGTGAGCAAATGTCATTAAATTTGACCTTCCTTAATAGGCAAAGTAGTAGATATATTTTGCATACTAATGTGTTTAATTTTCTAAATCAATTTTACTTCCCTGTCTCAGAAGAATATTTGTTCATGGCTCTTTGTTGCAATACACAGAATTCATTCTATCTTTTTTTTGTCACATTTACTAAAATTATTGTTGTTTCCATTACTCAAACTACTTTGGATGATAAAGAAATATAAACAATAAATAACAACAAACATTAACACCGAGGGAAGCACTACCGAAGTTCCTGGGCAGGTTTTTGTCACATTAAGCTACCAACTGGATAACCAACCCACAGTAACAGAGAAATGACTGCAGAATACTTTGTTTCAGATTGCAGGGCTTGTAATAATAAACTTCTGTTAACTTGCCTCTAAGCAACGGCACGGTACTCTTTTTTATAAAGAAGGAACAAACCAAAATTAGCATGTAGTTGTCACCTTGAGCTAGATGGTATTAATATTAGTAATTCCTAGTTTCCTCTGCTTAATTTGGATGTGCACTTGCCTTGGGGCAGAGCTGGGGATCAAACTCAGATTATTAAGTGAAAAGGAAACTTGCTAGTTTATGCAGGAGTCAAAGAAACATCTTTGAGTAGAGTTTGCAACTCACAGTGTTAATTCAACTTACTTGAACTTGCTGATATTGCAATCTTCACCCATCTAAGTCCTGGAGCCAAAAAAACCCCAAAAAACAAAAAACAAAAAACCAAAACTGAAGACCTGATCAATGTTTTTTACAAGTGCTTTGTTTTGTTTAGAAGTGACAATATTCATTACTGCTCCCCTTATAAATCACTTTACACATTAACATAGCACAACCAAATTGCTACTCATTCTCTCTGAGAATAATTAGTAACTCTCCAAATCTCATATAATTATACCAAGTTTTTTTAAACAACACCTGTGTCACTTTTAAAGCCTTATAGAAGCTGTTGCTGTGGAGAAAAAAGGACAACTTTTCAAGTCTCATTTGCATATGATTCCCATAAGATAACTTGTTCTCCAAGAATTCAATTGAAAAACAACAAGAAAATGTCTTAATTCTCAAAGCTTTATTGGAACTCTCCTCCCAATTTTGGAGTAATGGCACTATCTATATTACATTCCTGGATAATAAAGATTTCTTTCCTCCTTCCCGCATTTTGTTTTGTTTTAAGATTTGCAGTGGCAAGAAATCTTTCTGCTTTAAAGCTCTCTTGGATTCTATAGTGGTCTCCTTAAATGTGGCTTCTGTTTCTGAAAACTTTGAAAAAACCCTTTGGCTATTGAGCTCATACAACAAAATGTCTGTGTACAGATAACTATGGGGATATGCAAATGGGATTTGGTCACCTAAATTTCTGATTGGTTTTGATGAACTGAATTGCAAACATACTTACATTCTACTTATAGTTTAATCTGGAGAGCACCTACACACCCACCAGAATAACTATTTGTATCATCATGTTCAGACCTCCCCAGTCAAAAGGAATCAGGTTGGAAAAGACATCTTATGGAAAACATTAATGCTAATGGCATCAATTTGAATATAACTGGTAAAGGAACAATTTGCAGAAACAGTGGAAAGGGGAAAAACTTTTGGCCCCAGGGGCTGAGTAGCAGCTAGAATCAGGATGGGGAAAGAACATGAATGAGCTTCAGCATATCTGATTTCAGCATCATTTAATCTTCCGCTAACCCAAGGGTCTATAAAATAGGCTTTCAATTAATATGAGTCAAACCCCAACAATTTTATTTCAAAGAGATCACATAAAAAATGTTCATTCTAATTCCAGGAATTCTTTCTTTATGTATCTCTAACCAAATACCACCTCAAACACACACATAAACATAAAAGAATATGTCGTTTCAAAAAACCTATTTAATTAAACTCTTTTATTTTGATTTCTCTTTTTCGTCATTTAGAAACAAAATGGAGAAAGCATTCTTTCCATTCTAGCTGAATTTCACCACTTACATTATGATGGAAAAATTTTATTGACATACTTTAGCTATAAAAAATACCTTAGAAAGCCCCGATCAATATCTCTCAGATGTTTTGAAAGCCTTGGGTGACAGGTGCTATAAAACTAAAAAGTATTATCTTTTTTTGTACTCTGACACTAATATTTACCTTTAAGCTTGGACTTTTGGCAGACTTTTCAAACTCTGTTCCCATTTAAGGAAAGCAATTATGCACAACTTTCTATCTGGGAAGAAACAGAGTGGATGTTCTCCGTTTACTGTTATTGTTTGCTATTAACATCTTGACCTTCTCAAGAGAGCCACAGAGACATAATGCATCAGAATAATATTTGATATGCTACCATATAATTAAGCTCATCGAATAGATAATGGTTTTTGAGAGAGGAAAAGCAGGTACTTAACTGTCCTGAAGAACATACCACTACACATGCTAACAATTTCTTCTTGTGCCTTTCAACCCATCCACAAGAACAAAGAAGGGTATTTTGTACACATCGCAATGTACAAAGTAAAAATAAAACCAGGACTATTTTATCATCTCAGTTCACTTTTGAGTATAAGGAAGAAATGGGTGCAGTGGCAAAAACAAATAGTTCAGCTAGGCTTTCTGAATTCTGCCAGTGTTTTCTTACATATTTATTTTCTTACATATTTCTCTGTGCTTCAGCTTCCCCATCTGAACAACAGAGAAATGAGTCTTCACCCTCCTGGAAATGGTTTTATGAGGCTGATTGGGCATTTGCAGTATGCCCATCTATGGGAAGCTTTTAAAATGTAAAATGTGTCTTCTCTTGTTTCTGACTCATTTTGTTAATGCGTTAGTGTTTCACCTCTGAATTCTGTGGTTTAACTACAATAACCTTGCATCAATTTACAATCCAATATGGTTTTAGTTACGCTGATTTTCAAGCTGCTTGAAGTATGCACATGGGTTTATCAAGATTCAAAATTCATCTAACAGAAACAAGCTCAACTCCTCCACGGTTTAGGATGACTGTCACAGTTAAACATAATCTTGTCTGAGCCCCACTGGTTTTGTCCTCGACTTTGTCATGCAGATTCTGACAAGATCAACCTCTCCTCCATTAATCTACCATTTCACAGGGACACTTGCCAAATCCAGTTGCTTTTCCTCACCTCAAAATTTTCTAAATTCAACCCATCTCTACAGCCTCACTAAGCCCAGATGTAGATGTTGGTTGTCCCTTCTCACTGCTGTTTCAAGCTTTAATGCTATTTAATTTCATTAGCTCTTATAGCACTTTCAGAGAACTTTATTTCTAATAAAACATTGTAGTATCATTTCTCACCCTCTGATGAGCTACCAATGGAAGTGATCAGACACCACTGTGATGGATTTGATTTCACTCAAGCTTCTTTCTTTCACCTTTTGTTTGGAATTCAAAGCACGCCACCTGCACCCCCTTTCCTTGAAGCCTTCCTCTGACTTTGCTCTCACCTTTTCCTTTCTTTCTCCCTCTCTTTGCCCACACACTTCTTAAGGCATGGAGTGAAATGGGTCTGGAAAGGAAAAGTGAATTGGGGAGGAAAGGGACTGAGCAGTCAACTACAACTCAAGGGTATGAATGTGCTGGGAAAAGGGTAACACCAACACTCCTAAAACCACCATTGGAGAAATGAACCGTGATTGTTCCTAAGCGACTACCCTCTCTTCATCAAACTGTGACTAGAAGACAAGAAAAGCAATCATATCTATAGATTTCTCCATGTTTATGAGCCCTTTCTGCAGGACTTTTTGCTAGTAACACTGCCCAGTTTTGAATCACTTTATCTTCCCTACCCATAGACGGAAAGGAAATGCAGTTTTACAGGCAGCAAAAGAAGGCAGAGAGGGGTAGTTTGAATCCTGGCTGCAAGGAACCAAAAAAAGTGTTCATAAAAAAATTCAGTGTTGTAGTCTAAGTCCATACACATAAAGTATACCAAAGAAACGACAGAGACTGATGCGGTTCATGGCAAGCAGGTCAGACAAGCTGAATGTAATGTATCTTGGATGGCTTCCACAGCAGTAAGCATTTTTCCAAACCCTAAAATGTGCGAGCAAATGTGGCTTCTCTTCCCCTTACTGGCACCTTGCAGCCAGGGATGTAGCTATGGGGGTGATCAGAGCAGTTACTGTTCTGGGGAAGACTTCTGAGGGGGTGGCGAACATATTTTTAGGTATTCAAAAGACATAAAAATGTAGAGGGAGCATCTCTCTAAGCGGGGCATCTGGCAATCATTTTACTGGGGAGAGTTTTTGACGAAGAGCTGGCTTTCACTGAGAAACACAAAATCACAAATGCAAAGCCGCTCCTACTGTCAATGCCAACCACTTCGTTCTATATGAATTATATGGATTATTATATTATTATATGAATTATACGGATTATATGAGATGCTCTTCATGACGCTGGCAAAAGCAGCAGACCATGGCTGAGGACGCTGTGGGAGATTACATTTTTTTTTTTGCTTCTGTTTATGGTTTCCTATGCCTGCAGCGAATAAGTTATTCCACCTTTCACTGTCAAAGAAATCCCCATCTTTAGTCCATGTATCAGGATAAGGCCAGCCATCTAGAACACATGCCTCTTGCACAGCCTGGGGACATAACAAATATCCAGAACTCCTGCAAAGTTATAAATGCCAAATGCCCTGCAGCGTGAATTGAATTTAATACATTCAGAGGAAGGGGTAGAAATAGCACAACTGAAATTTTGTGAGATTTAATTAGGAACACCATGACACTGACCTGGCAATAACATGCCAAATCACCCCCAACTAGATGTGAGAGAAGGGTCCATAGACTATAGCTACAGAAGTAAATAATAAAACAGGCCAGAGACATTTCTCTGGCTGTAAAAATGAGTAATATATCCACCCAAATGAATGTGATCACATCATTCATCTTGCCTGATGGCAATAGCTCCAAGATTATTCTCTTAACTGATTGTTACTGAGTATAGTCTGAAATAAACTGGTTTCTACAGGACAGAGCCAATCCAGGAAGAGGGATACGAAAGTAATAGCGTTGGCTGTCATATGGCCATGATCAAGGCTAACCCCGAAGCCTAACCCTAAAAGTTCACGCAATTTAGTTTTCTAGTTTAGCATTAGTACAATGAATAAATAAATAAATAAACATCCACTAGTGTTCACCCTTCTGTCCATGTGTAAAAACAATCAGACCAATCTTTTCCAGTGCCTCATACAGATGTTTCTGGTTTGTCTCCATAAATCATGTTACTTATAATTGATCTCCTAATTAGGCTATGCCAGCTCGCAAGTGTTTCTGGGCTGCATTTCTCAGTCATAGTTTTTCTCACATGGCAGAGAGGACTAATTCTGTCCACCCCAGGAGCTACAATGTGAAATGCTTCTGTTTGGGCGCAGCCAGTGTTTAGACTACATGATTACAATGGCCCCTTTAGGGCTTCCAAGTACTAAAAACTGTCTTGAAATATCTCTTGAAATTCCCTTTTTGAGTCAAATGAAGTTTGTGTTTTTTCAGGTCAGATTTCCTTCATAATAATAATATATTTACAATATAGTTTTTATGAAGAACATCAGTAAACATGTCCTTTAGTTAAATGGATGTTATTTTATTATCACCTGGTATTTTTTCTTTTGACGCAACGGGATGTAGAACAGAATGATTTATAATGCATTGTCAGAAAGTACCATAGATTATCTCAGCTTGTAAGAATAACAATAAAAAATGAATAAATGCATGCAATATTTTGCAGTGTAATAAGAACTACTATTTAAATACCATGATTTAATCAGGCACAGGCTATCCTGGTTTCAGATAAACACTATGTTCTTTCCTGAGGCATGTAAAAAAAAATCTCTTAATG
The DNA here is from genome assembly GCA_013400135.1 of Rhinoptilus africanus. NCBI lineage: Eukaryota > Metazoa > Chordata > Aves > Charadriiformes > Glareolidae > Rhinoptilus > Rhinoptilus africanus. The sequence continues at coordinate 512 of VXBO01001780.1, read as the reverse complement.
TAAAAAAATGAAGCAATAAAAGCAAGTCTCTCCTTAAGCAAGCACTTTCAAGATTTCAGGACTACTTATGGTTAGCTTTATATTTAGAACTAAACTGAGCTTCTTTCTTTTTTTTTTTTTAATGAAATACAACACTGAAATTATCCAAGAAAAATCTTTAGTTTAATATGAAAGCTTTTTTTTCAAGATTTCACAAGTGAGAACCAGGAAAATACCACCTTTTGGATCAAATTTGGACTGAGAAATGTCTTTATGTCTACAACTTAAAATTATTTTTCAGAAGGAAAGGTATTTTCCATAGAATTAAGATTAATAATGTTTCATTTTATGGATGCAACAGACACAGCACATTATCTATAGCAAATATAACCTCAGAAACCAGAAGAGTTTGCAGCTACAGTAGCAGTGAATATATTCTTGAGACATTAATTGCAGTTAGTAGAGCGTCTGAGGTGAAAAAGGGTCAGGTTTATCTCACAGAATTTTATCACAGAATCACAGCAACACAGAAT
>VXBO01001779.1:0-13544 GCA_013400135.1 Rhinoptilus africanus | reverse complement strand
GTTATAAATACTCCAAGCCCTTTCAGAGTTTAATAGATCATTTATTGAATAAGGAAGCAAAAGCAGCACTGGGCGGCCGGGGAGTCACAGCTCCACCAAGGCTCGCAAACTTTTCCGTCGCGAGTCACTCTTTTTATCTTCGCAGAGGCGGGTTTCAGCATCGCAGGTGAGTTCTTGGTTTCTGTTACCATGGCCCCCCTTTGATTATAGGTTGGTTAGTAGTTGCTCAAAGCTGCAAGCGTATTCAACAGATTATTGCAAAACATACATTACAAAAACATTTGTTCCTATAGTAACATTTGCTCCAGGTCTCGCTGCCTAGCTGTTTCCCACAGCGACACAACACTGTGGTCTAGCATAACAGCCACCGCCACCCTTGCGGTTTTGTCCCACCGCAAAACAGGAGGTTCCGCTCCACCAAGCAGGACGGCCGCACCACCCAGCCGATGCAGCAAATACCTTCTTTGTCTAACTCTTCTGATCAGCACATTACCTCTTAGTTACCTAACACAGTGGGATATATTGTGGTGTCTTTACTTCCTAAACTAAAATGCCCTCTGCCATCAGAATTTTTTCTTCCAATAAGTAATATTAAAGGGAAACAGACTTTTCCAACCCTTCCTTTGTAGAAACTATACATGTAGAATCCCTAAATCCATTCCTAAAAAAAGAGGACTTTAAAGTCTCCAAGTATTTTCTTATCTCTTCTAGATCAATTGCTTTTTATTAGCATTCAGTTTGGAATCTGGGCAGTAGGAAAAAGCACTGTTTTGAAATAACACCCTCAGTAACACTGTATGGAAAGGTTGATTTTTCCTCGTTAAGCCTTCACTCTTGTAACTCACAATACTCTTGGTCCTAGGAATCACAGAGGAAATTTGAATTCCCTCTGAATTCTTCAGATGTAATGCTGCTGTTGTGTTTTGGATATATAGTCTTGCTTTCTTTCTGTTACAGTTGTGAGATTGCACTTGGGGAAGGGAGGGAAGGTGAATGTAGGACCTTCAGGAAGAAAAGAGCATTTGAAAGAGTAGAGCATGGAGACAGGATGTTCCAACCATAACAGGGACGTAAAAAGGAATGAAACATCATTTTGGATAAGCAGTAAGGGGGAGAGAAGACAAAAATGTTGAGTCGTTGGCAAGCACTAAATCAAGGAGGGGGCCCTTGAAGTCAAAGGCAATGCCTTCCATTATATCAATACAATTAATGGCATCCTTATGTTTAGTTATTTGCATTAACAGCAAAGTTAATGCCAGCAGAGATCAATGCCGAGATTAGTGATGTCCAAATCAACATGCTTTTAAGCAAATTATTTCCACATTCTGGATCCCTCCTCTAGTTAGTAGCATGAATCTTTTGTAGTGTCTGCAGCTCCATCAGCAGATGTCTCTTAAGGGCTGCTGTCTCTTAAATATAGTCATCCTAACATTAGTAACATTTGCACAGTAAGCAGGAATATCAGGTCAATAGATCCACTCACTGTGTGTCCTGTACATCAGCAATGATGGCCAGAAGCAAAATCTTCCTTTTGCATTATTTATTAATATTACCATTATTGTTGAAAATATTTTCTTTTTTCTGCTTTCCTCTATCACACAATCTGATCTGCTTATTTCTTCTGCCAAAATGACACTGCTATCTCGTAGCGTCAAACCTAAATAAATAAATCACACAAAATCCCATGAGCAACCTCTTTCATGTTGCAAAGGCAAAGCAATCAGGCAGTCATGGTCAGTAGTAGCTCCTCAAGATGATAGCAACATGCTTCAGATGACAACGCACCTCCTGCCAACAGGAGGTCTGGGAGTTTAAGGCCTTAAGGACCAACTCTGAAAAGATGCCTTTGGTGAGAAGCTGGTGAGAATAAAGCTAAATATGGCTATCTTAAAGTATCCCAAGGACTTCTTAAGGAAAATATCCTTGACCCAAAGTGTTCTGCATCCAGCCCACAGTGAAAATTATTACTTAATCCTATGTACCTGGCTGGGTATTGATCCCCATTCAGCTATTCCTATATATTCTTTTCTGTCTTTGGGCCCTCTTATAGAATGTAGGAATTCTCCAGATTTGCTTCTGCCCCTACAAACATTTGGACTTGAGAGACATCGAGTGCCTTTTGACATTTTGAATATGTGCAATCACCAGTGATGGTGCTTTCTACAGATCAGTGGAGACCAATCTCCAACTGTATATTTGCAAAGCATGCTGCAGCACGGAGCAGGGCGCTCATTAGAAACAGCTATATTTGTACCTGGAGCAAAGAGCAGTGAGGATCATCCTGCTGCATCATCCATACTGCAGCCCAGGAGATGGAGCAGGGAAGTTTCCTTTCTCTGCTCCTCCACTAATCTGCTAGGAGAATTCAGGCCACTGAGCTGTAACTACCTTGGGCCACACTGAGAGAGCTGAAATGTCACCTACATCCCTGCAGCTAGTTAGTGANGAGTTTAATAGATCATTTATTGAATAAGGAAGCAAAAGCAGCACTGGGCGGCCGGGGAGTCACAGCTCCACCAAGGCTCGCAAACTTTTCCGTCGCGAGTCACTCTTTTTATCTTCGCAGAGGCGGGTTTCAGCATCGCAGGTGAGTTCTTGGTTTCTGTTACCATGGCCCCCTTTTGATTATAGGTTGGTTAGTAGTTGCTCAAAGCTGCAAGCGTATTCAACAGATTATTGCAAAACATACATTACAAAAACATTTGTTCCTATAGTAACATTTGCTCCAGGTCTCGCTGCCTAGCTGTTTCCCACAGCGACACAACACTGTGGTCTAGCATAACAGCCACCGCCACCCTTGCGGTTTTGTCCCACCGCAAAACAGGAGGTTCCGCTCCACCAAGCAGGACGGCCGCACCACCCAGCCGATGCAGCAAATACCTTCTTTGTCTAACTCTTCTGATCAGCACATTACCTCTTAGTTACCTAACACAGTGGGATATATTGTGGTGTCTTTACTTCCTAAACTAAAATGCCCTCTGCCATCAGAATTTTTTCTTCCAATAAGTAATATTAAAGGGAAACAGACTTTTCCAACCCTTCCTTTGTAGAAACTATACATGTAGAATCCCTAAATCCATTCCTAAAAAAAGAGGACTTTAAAGTCTCCAAGTATTTTCTTATCTCTTCTAGATCAATTGCTTTTTATTAGCATTCAGTTTGGAATCTGGGCAGTAGGAAAAAGCACTGTTTTGAAATAACACCCTCAGTAACACTGTATGGAAAGGTTGATTTTTCCTCGTTAAGCCTTCACTCTTGTAACTCACAATACTCTTGGTCCTAGGAATCACAGAGGAAATTTGAATTCCCTCTGAATTCTTCAGATGTAATGCTGCTGTTGTGTTTTGGATATATAGTCTTGCTTTCTTTCTGTTACAGTTGTGAGATTGCACTTGGGGAAGGGAGGGAAGGTGAATGTAGGACCTTCAGGAAGAAAAGAGCATTTGAAAGAGTAGAGCATGGAGACAGGATGTTCCAACCATAACAGGGACGTAAAAAGGAATGAAACATCATTTTGGATAAGCAGTAAGGGGGAGAGAAGACAAAAATGTTGAGTCGTTGGCAAGCACTAAATCAAGGAGGGGGCCCTTGAAGTCAAAGGCAATGCCTTCCATTATATCAATACAATTAATGGCATCCTTATGTTTAGTTATTTGCATTAACAGCAAAGTTAATGCCAGCAGAGATCAATGCCGAGATTAGTGATGTCCAAATCAACATGCTTTTAAGCAAATTATTTCCACATTCTGGATCCCTCCTCTAGTTAGTAGCATGAATCTTTTGTAGTGTCTGCAGCTCCATCAGCAGATGTCTCTTAAGGGCTGCTGTCTCTTAAATATAGTCATCCTAACATTAGTAACATTTGCACAGTAAGCAGGAATATCAGGTCAATAGATCCACTCACTGTGTGTCCTGTACATCAGCAATGATGGCCAGAAGCAAAATCTTCCTTTTGCATTATTTATTAATATTACCATTATTGTTGAAAATATTTTCTTTTTTCTGCTTTCCTCTATCACACAATCTGATCTGCTTATTTCTTCTGCCAAAATGACACTGCTATCTCGTAGCGTCAAACCTAAATAAATAAATCACACAAAATCCCATGAGCAACCTCTTTCATGTTGCAAAGGCAAAGCAATCAGGCAGTCATGGTCAGTAGTAGCTCCTCAAGATGATAGCAACATGCTTCAGATGACAACGCACCTCCTGCCAACAGGAGGTCTGGGAGTTTAAGGCCTTAAGGACCAACTCTGAAAAGATGCCTTTGGTGAGAAGCTGGTGAGAATAAAGCTAAATATGGCTATCTTAAAGTATCCCAAGGACTTCTTAAGGAAAATATCCTTGACCCAAAGTGTTCTGCATCCAGCCCACAGTGAAAATTATTACTTAATCCTATGTACCTGGCTGGGTATTGATCCCCATTCAGCTATTCCTATATATTCTTTTCTGTCTTTGGGCCCTCTTATAGAATGTAGGAATTCTCCAGATTTGCTTCTGCCCCTACAAACATTTGGACTTGAGAGACATCGAGTGCCTTTTGACATTTTGAATATGTGCAATCACCAGTGATGGTGCTTTCTACAGATCAGTGGAGACCAATCTCCAACTGTATATTTGCAAAGCATGCTGCAGCACGGAGCAGGGCGCTCATTAGAAACAGCTATATTTGTACCTGGAGCAAAGAGCAGTGAGGATCATCCTGCTGCATCATCCATACTGCAGCCCAGGAGATGGAGCAGGGAAGTTTCCTTTCTCTGCTCCTCCACTAATCTGCTAGGAGAATTCAGGCCACTGAGCTGTAACTACCTTGGGCCACACTGAGAGAGCTGAAATGTCACCTACATCCCTGCAGCTAGTTAGTGAAATAACAAGAGACTCCCAAGTGAGATTGAGAGTGCCTAAGCAAGGTGACGTACAGGGTCCTGTTTAGAGCCAGTGACTGGAAAACCCTGGGCACAGTTCAAGTCAACCTTTCCAAATATGTTCCCATGTGCCTCAGTTTCCCCACTCTGATCAGTGGGCAAATGATGCTAGCAGCCACTGCCCTCAGTTAGGTTTTATTAATGAACTTTGGAACCATTAAGTCAATAGAACCTGGAGAAGTGTCACTATTACAACCATCCACAGCAAAGGAAAGCACATTCCCAAGCAAGGAGAGCATGGAAGGTCTAATGACCACTGAGCAAAGCATTTGCTCCACACTCACTTTGTCACTGCCGGGCAGCCTTGCCCTGACAGAGCTCCTGTCCGACCCGGGATGTACATCCATTCATCATTAGTCCTAATGCAAACTTAGGAGTTTTAAAGCCAGGGCTAAATCAGACCATCTTAATTTGCAGGCTTCATGCATTGCATCCATATCCTTCCTATGGGATTTATCTTGATTAAGTGCTAATTTGTAACTGGTGGTATACCCAGTGAAGTGACCGATGAGAAGGGTGCCTGGGCAGACAGCCTGTGTTTTGGCAGTGGTGCAGACTTGGGATGGGAAGTGCTGTTCCCACCACAGACATTCAGGCAGGCAGCACATTTTATGCCCATCCTCCTCAGCCTAATAGGCAAACTGTCCAGAAAGGTTTATCTTGGGTTATTCTGAAGCTGTAATGGAAGCCAGCCTCTCTCTGCTGTGAGAGAGAGGACCAGATTTATAAAGGGTTTTGTCCATACTTAAAAAGCCTACCCCTGGGCTGTTGTATAGCCCTTTCTGTGCAGAGCAGCACAGGTCAGAAAAGGCGCAGCTGCTTCAGATAACCAGGTGTACACTGTTTACACCTCCTGGCTTGCACATCTTTGGTTGTATATTGAATCCCTCCTGTACATGCCTGTAGCTGAGCTGCCTGCCCCATCCCCTGCAGTGACACCAGCCCCTGCCCAGCCCCTCCCTCTGTCTCGCTGCTTCTACTCTGTGACTGCCAAGAACCAGCTGGGGTAAATGTTGAGTAGATGACATGACAGACATGATCACAATCACGATTTGACCACAAAACAGCTGGGAGAGCATGTCAGCAATATGAAAAAGCCTCTTAGAGATGGGGAGGGCTTTTCTAAGATGCTAGGAAGCTGTATTTCAGGATACTTTCACTCTGCTGACCTTCGCTTTGGAATGAGAAACAAACCTTCTGCCTCCGCAAGACACATCAAATCTCAGATCAATCTACATCAGCATGTAGATTTTACAGGGTTTGAGGAGAAGCGATCTTTAAGCAGAAATGAGTTCTCAACTTTTGCTATCGCAGCGCTGGCATTTCACTAAAATAAAAGCCTTTATTTCAGCTGCTGCTTTGGTATCTGAAACTGTGTCTGGTTCTGTAACCACCTGTCCCCCACAATTCAGAAAAGCACACTGAATACATGTGTTAAACAAGTCTTACACCCAGAAATACACACACACAGAGAAATCAGGTCAAGCTATTTCATAGTCCTATTTTACAGAAGGATGAAAAAAAACTTTACTCAACTTTCGCTGGGATGGTAACAGTAATCCCAAGGCAGGCATCCAAAAGTCTTAATTTCTCTTTTATGCTGTACAGAGGTGTTCTGCATTAGCAGCATTTCTCCTTTTGGCTGTTTCTCCTAACATTGTAAACAGTGGACAGTTTCTCAGCTGATGGATACTGCTTCCTTTCACTTGGGTAACTAATGGCAGCAGTTGAAGAGGAAGGGGGGTGTTGGATAGAAGTTAATTAATTTCAGGGGTTTCAATCTCTTTTGTTTTGTACCAAACCATAAAACAAAAATTCGGGAGCAAGAACATGTACCTCCAGTAATCAAAAGAGAGGCGAGGATCTGACTAATAGATACTACATTCCATTATATGGTCTTGAAGTCAATAAACATTAGGTTACCTTCAAGCAGTGAAAAAAGACCAGATCTATTAAAAAAATCTTATCTGGAGGGTTTGCATTTCTATAGGATGTGAATTTGCATATTTTAACAATAACCTCTGATCATTCTGTCTGATCTGTGCTCAGTTGGACATATAGATCACTTTATCTTGAATAGATTATCACTGGTTTAATAAGCCCTTCATAATATGCAGGTATAACAATGGTACTTCATTGGATAAAGGAGGTATTAAAGTTCTTTTTCTGTAAATAGGGGTGGCCCAGCTAGTGATTAATTTTATACCTCTGTACATAGGGGTGGCCCGGCTAGTGATTAATTTTATACCTCTGTACATCCCTGTGCTGAATACACAACTGAAGGAGAGTATTCCCATTATTCACATTGAAACGGAACAGCTCTTCAGAGCTCCTGTTAACTCCTCATTGCCCATGGCAGCTATGCAGACGTGGGAGTCAACAAAGCCAAGGCTGACCCAGATTTTATCTCCATCAGTCAGGAAAAGGTGACACTTTCCCCCAAGCCGAGTCCTTCTCCATGTACAGAGTGTGATCAGTGCCAAGCTGTTTCATAGAGGAGGCACCTTCTCAGCGCTAGGTGGAAATAAGGTCAACACACTGCTCAGCAAAGAGCCAAAAAGGCTTCTAGGCAGATAGCTTAGATACCTCATTTTCAATGAAAAGCACAATTATTCTTCCCTGTTTCCCCTCACAGGCTTTGACTTACTCTCTGCTTCCACTTTCCACGCAGAAGCTCAGTTTCCACTGGTTGCCCTTTACAAGAGATGAGTCCATCCCTCAACTCCTGTGTCCTGTCTTGTCATCTCAAAACAGGAGCAGAAGGCTCAGACCCTGCACAGGAGCAAAATGAGTCCCTGCTAAACCACAGAGCTGGCTTTTGGCTCCTACAGTCTCCACGGGGACAGACTACTATTTACACATGCCTGCCGTTCGAGGCTCCTGACCACTATTTCTCATGAGACACGGGGCAGAGCATTAGTGCCGGTGCACTAGGGGTGGGGGCAAATATAATTTTCATGTTGTCCTGAAATTTTTGATTACTTCATTTTTGTTTCTTTGTTGATATTTTCACCCTGATTTGAAAAAAAAAAACCCTGATACTCTTCCTTTCTTGGGTACCCAGTACAGAGCAGGCAGCTGTGAGCATTAACTGTCCACCACAAAGTTTAGACAACCCGCAGGCTACTGTGGCATTAAGCCCAAGCTTGTAGACCTTAATTGTAGAATCATAGAATGTATTGGGTTGGAAGGGACCTTTAAAGGTCATGTAGTCCAACCCCCCTGCAGTAAGCAGGGATATCTTCAACTAGATCAGGTTACTCAGAGCCTCATCAAGCCTGCCCTTGAATGTCTTCAGAGACGGAGACTCCACCATCTCTCTGGGAAACCCATTCCAGTGTCTCACCACCCTCATTGTAAAGAACTTCTTCCTAATGTCTAATCTAAACCTACCCTGCTCTAGTTTAAAACCATTGCCCCTCGGCCTATCACTACATGCCCTTGCAAACAGCCCCTCCCCAGCTTTCTTATAGGCCCCCCTCAGGTACTGGAGGGCTGCTATAAGGTCTCCCCGGNACCGGTCCCAGTACAGATCCCTGAGGTATACCACTTGCCACCCCTCTCCACCTGGACATCAAGCCATTGACCACCACCCTCTGGATGCGACCATCCAACCAATTCCTTATCCACCAAACAGTCCACCCATCAAATTCGTATCTCTCCAACTCTAGAGAGAAGGATGTTGTGGGGGACCATGTCAAAGGCCTTGCAGAAGTCCAGATAGATGATATCCATTGCTCTCCCCTTGTCCACTGATGAAGTCACTCCATTGTATAAAGCCACCAGGTTGTTCAGGCAGGACTTGCCCCGGTGAAGCCATGCTGGCTATCTCGAATCACCTCCCTGTCCTCCATGTGCCTTAGCATAGCTTCTAGGACGATCTGTTCCATGATGATGATGTTCCGATAAGATTCTTGTGGGGAATGAGCACAGTACCTGGACCCACAAGCAAATTGTCCTGAGTCTTTACTCAAAGCTCTGTGAGGGTATAAACCTTTCCTGAACTTCAGCAAAGTTCACAGATTTTAAGGCTGAGGAGGACAATTTTCATCAATCAACCTGACCCCTGCCATAAGGTAGGCTAGAGACTAACAAATACCAGGACCAATAACCTGTCATCAGACTGGAGCAAAACATTTAGGGAGAAGGAAAAACATCGGTTTTGATGTCAGACTTCCCACTCTCCTATTATTTTTTGTTTCTGCTGAGCCAGCTCTTCCCCTCCAAAGTGGCAGTGCTGACATCATCTCCTTTGGAGCCACAAAATGCTGTTTGCCCTGCCAGAAAGCCTGCTCAGGGCTCATACCTGGCCTCAGGTCCTCATCATCTGATTGGATCTGTAGGGTCAGGCATCTCTGTCTCTGAAAAAACACCAACAGCTTCCCATGTCTGAATGAAGCCTTGTAAAAGTGTAGATGTCTGGGCTGGTGAACTTGCCTGGGTCAGGTAAAAATGTGAGGGAGTAACTGTTTAATTGAGCCATATTTCTGAATAAGATATAATCCCATCCACTAGCACAACTGCCATATGCCCTCCTAAGATGGCTGTGCTTGTGTCAGGATCTGAATTTTGTGTCTGGCCCCTATTATGGAAAGTTTCTGCCCAGCTTTTGACAGATGAAACTTTGCAGCATGGATCTGTTCCTGCTTATCTATCAGTGCTCAACAGCCATAAAAGCTTCTCATTAGCTTTGTGGATGCTGTTCTTTATATACAAAATAGCCAGGCTAGCTGTGACTGGCTTACTTTGTTTTTCAGGGTCAGATAGACAAAAGAAAGGATCGCTTTGGTTTCAGATTTGCCTGACTTGGAGTTCTTGAGAGATGATGCAAGAAGAAAACTTTTAACTCTCACTGGTGCTGACCCGTGGTACGGAAGCAGATATGAATTGGCATTTACAGCACAGAAAACTGTCAAGATGGAGGGATTCATTCCCTTGCTTTTCCAAGTTCAGGGCAGATTTTTCCTACTGACTTCAACAGGCAGTGGAAGCTCCTGTAGCTGCTCCCACAGTCCAAAATCACTGCAGACAGGCAATTGCTGGAGTTAAAGGTGTGATCCAGTCTGTGTACTGAAGTAACTAACTTCTGAGTACATTTTAAGTGCCTAATGAAGCAGTCTTCCTAGAGTAAATCCTGAATTTCTCCATCTAGGAAATTGGGTTTGCATCATTTAGTTATCTAAATTTAGGCAGCCAAGAGCTCCCTCTGGAGATCTCCAAGCAGCCCGTTTCTCTGCATAGGCAAGGCCAGGTGCTTACTTCAGGAAGGCATATCATGAGATATCCATGATTTAAGTACAAGCTAAGTCTTTTCATTAAGAGAATAGGATCTCTCTCTTCCTTCCAGTAGTAGAGCTAAACTAGGGGGTAAGGTCAGCTGTAAAGAAACAATTGAGGTTCTCTCTAAAGTCAGGTAAGGGGCATGATAACCTAGGATATAGCCTCCTTGTCTCTAAAAAATCACTGGCAGCAGTGGGAGAAGTGCAGTGTCTCATCTGTATGTGCACATCGTCACTTACTTGTGCACACTCCTGAGACCAGCCCAAAATATCTTACTACAGCAGTACATGACACCGATGTCCAAGATGGCTTCCTTCTTCCTCTCTCTATAATTGACTATTATACCAGCATTATCTGTGCCTTGATACCTTNCAAGTTCAGGGCAGATTTTTCCTACTGACTTCAACAGGCAGTGGAAGCTCCTGTAGCTGCTCCCACAGTCCAAAATCACTGCAGACAGGCAATTGCTGGAGTTAAAGGTGTGATCCAGTCTGTGTACTGAAGTAACTAACTTCTGAGTACATTTTAAGTGCCTAATGAAGCAGTCTTCCTAGAGTAAATCCTGAATTTCTCCATCTAGGAAATTGGGTTTGCATCATTTAGTTATCTAAATTTAGGCAGCCAAGAGCTCCCTCTGGAGATCTCCAAGCAGCCCGTTTCTCTGCATAGGCAAGGCCAGGTGCTTACTTCAGGAAGGCATATCATGAGATATCCATGATTTAAGTACAAGCTAAGTCTTTTCATTAAGAGAATAGGATCTCTCTCTTCCTTCCAGTAGTAGAGCTAAACTAGGGGGTAAGGTCAGCTGTAAAGAAACAATTGAGGTTCTCTCTAAAGTCAGGTAAGGGGCATGATAACCTAGGATATAGCCTCCTTGTCTCTAAAAAATCACTGGCAGCAGTGGGAGAAGTGCAGTGTCTCATCTGTATGTGCACATCGTCACTTACTTGTGCACACTCCTGAGACCAGCCCAAAATATCTTACTACAGCAGTACATGACACCGATGTCCAAGATGGCTTCCTTCTTCCTCTCTCTATAATTGACTATTATACCAGCATTATCTGTGCCTTGATACCTTGGATTTATGGAGCCTCTAACAAATATAAATTACCCTTTGCACACACCCCATTTAATCAAAACCTTGCTGGTTTAAGTAGTCTGTTTTATTAAATTACCAACCTATGAATCCATTAACCCAATTAGAAGCAGCAGTTCTGTAGTCTTGAACAACCAAGGGGTAATATTGCAAAGGTATATGTTATGCAGAGCATGGCAAGTTATAACAATAATGACGGCTTACACAACATTTTAGAACTTTAAAATTTTGTAGGAATAATAATCTAATTAATTTACTACATTTTGAAAAGTAAATAATGCAGAAATAGAGACTATGAATAGGAACAGGAACTGGATTTGAAGAGGACTGAAGCAAAAGTTAATGCTCTAGGTCCTTTCACATAAGATTTTCTTTAAAGGGCCACTGTCAAGATTAAGATAATCTTATTCTTTCCCCGAGTCTTTCCTTGTTTGTTTTGTTGGGGTTTTTTTTAAGCTATTTTTTGTTATTTTCCTTTTGCCAGCTCCTTCAGGAACTGCAGCCCTGATCCAGTGCACAGCTAAGAGGTTTATCTTTAGGCAAGTTACGCATGTAATTTGAGGTGTGACTTCATATCAGTTTAGACAAACCAGAGGAGAGGGTGGCATGGCTACTGTTGTTTTTTTTTTCTTCTTGTATAGGGCTTATTTTAGGTTGTCTTAAAATAATTGGACTACATTTGTTCATTAATAGATCTGAAAGCAGAGTACATCCATACCATCTGTATCATGATAAGTATATGCCTTGAGAAGGAATGCTTCAGAAATGCCACAGTGTCCTACTTGTAATAGGTTTAGGTCTGGCCCTCCTGGGGTGCAGGACTGAAGTCATGGACTGCTATCTGTTATCCTTCAGCAAGCTTACCCCCCACAGATGACCTTACCCCTTGGGAAAAGGGAAATTAGAGTTGGAGGAAGAGACTGAACATGTCACCCTTGAAAACAGGACCAATGTTGAAGGAAAATCACTTTCTGACTCAGAGTAGAGCTAATCCAGTACCAATGAAAACCCTGCTTGCAACTTTAACCTTGCAATAGCCTCTTCCAGTTCCTGTGGTGGCTATGCTTCAATTCAGGCCCCAAGGCTACCTGCACATTTATATCAGAGAGAGCGCCTTTATTTCATGATTCTGGCAGTGGGTGAAAGCAGCTAGTTAATTTACATTGCTTACTCAGTTGTTTGTTAAATGGCAGTGCTGTGAAAAGCATTTCTCCATGGGCAAAAGGTCTGACTATGGTTCTTATTTTTGTGGCCAGGCATATAAAGCCATAAGCACAGAAGGTCTAATCTTCTTGGATGGATGGTGGCCAAGCTCCTTTTGCACTCAAAGAACTGAAATCAATGGGAGCTTGGCCTTGCCTAAAGTCTGCAGAGTCAAGCCAATCAACCATTAGTGGCAAAGGCGGCATTTGGGTCTTGCTTCATAAGAGATAAAGTTTAGAGAGGGAAGAGCACAGCAGGGAAGTGCCAACAGCCAGAAGTCATGGGCTCAGGATGAGGAAAAGATGACAACAGGTGTTCATCTCTAAGTGAAGGGCAGGGGTTATGTCTATAATGCCTTGAGTAATACATCTGTCTCTCCTGCTTGACTGCCCCGCTCACATCCATGCTGAAGAAGCCTCTGTGGAACGCACCCAACATGCCCAAAATCATGACATGCCCCATATGCAGAGAACACCCTACCTTTCCCCTTATCTGCACTTCCTCACCAAGGCAGCTCCTAAGCATACTCCAAACTGTGCCTCTGCCTGGGCAAGCACCAGCTGCAGGCAGTGCCGGGCCACCTCAGAGCAGATCAACACAGAGACCGTCTGTGAGACTACTCAAATAGAAGGTCTGAGAGCAAGCTTGCAACTAGGCAGTGCAGGCACAGATAAACCTACAACTGCAAACACCCGAGCTGAGTACACATTGCAAAACTGATCTAGGACCCTTGGCACATATTTGCATCACTCATTTAAGTTCTACATTGCCACGCAGATACAGATATTTGTTAGCCATGCTGTGTAGTTTAAGGCTATCTTGGTTGTATCTATATGGACTGCCTTCCTATGTGTGGATTATGCTGTTGCTCTGCCCTGAAAGAGTTTGGGATCATGCTGTCTAGGCTAAAAGAGAAATTGTTTACTTTCTACTAAATGCATGCAGAGTTGGCTAATAGAAAATGCCAGGGACAGAGAAGAAGAATTTTAGACAAAAGGTGGTCTGGGCACCTAAGTTCTTCCCCATATTTGTATAGTGA
>VXBO01001777.1:555374-594263 GCA_013400135.1 Rhinoptilus africanus | reverse complement strand
TTTTTTTTAAAAAAGAATATGTATGTCCACACACACTTTTTATATCCCTATAAAGCCTTGCACTCTGGCCGGGCCCCAGTTTTCCCAAACGTGCCTTCTTCCCATGGCTGGAGAATAACAGATATTTAACAGTAATGTGTTACTTCCTACTTTGTCACTACACATTGAATTTCACTTGCTGCTTTGTTCAGTTTTGAAATAGTTTTGTCTGGATTCCATGATGTAACTGTGTTTGAATTTTCTTGATTGTCCTTTTTTGAATGTGGCAAAACCTTACACTTTTATTTACTTCTTACCGTTTGCCATCTTGATTTTACTCCAGGCTTCACCATGATCGTCTTTGCTTCTTTAGATGTTGGGATGTTTTGTTTGGCCTTCCTTTCAGAAAGAATTTGATCTGACTTGTGGTAGTTCTTGCTTTTTCCTGTAATCTGATGTGGTTTAAGTTTTTATATGAGTTTACTTATTTCTGACTATAATTTTTCTGGACTGGGTCTTCAGACTAGGTCTGTTAACGGGCAGTTTTCTTCTGTTTCAGTGCAGATTCCAGGCTGTCTTTAGACATAAATGTGGAAGATGCTTGGAATGCCTTGAAGACCTTGAGCTCTTAAGTTCTGTTGACTGAACTAACTAGATCCCTTAGTTCTTAGAAATAATCTCAATTAGCAACTTGGGGGATTTGTTTCCTTTTGTTAAATGCACACAGAATGCAGTTTCAGATGGTCACTGGTGAGCAGCTCTTTACCAGTGTCACTGCTCCTTACAGGATGAAAGCAGCTTCTGTTGGCTCGCTGGCAGGTGATGAGATCTCTCAGCTCTTGCGTCCAGGAGTGACTGGGCCTCACTAGGACCCATTGGCTTGATCTGCTTGGTTTCAGCGTATTCTGGCATGTGTCAGATTGCTATGCGTTTATAGGTCTTACACATTTAGGTCTTTTTCTTACACAAACAAATTTTACGTAAGATCTTGGCTGCAGTAATGTTTTACTGAAACTGCTTTGTTGGATTAATCCATCCGTTTAAGTTTTATAAAATTTTAATTATCTCTGTATTTTTACTGAATCTCCCTTTGCTTTAGTATTTTCGGTGAGGAAGATTTGGAAAATGTTTTCTGTATGCTATTGTGCTATATCTTCTTACCACCAAAGTAATGTTCTTGTGATTCCCTCCTTCTGTATGAAGTTGTTTAACTGTAATCCTTCTCCACCTCCCCCACCCTGTCTTTGAACTCTCCTCTTTTTTTATTCCACTGTGATTTTCAAACACAGATGACTTAATAGTTTGCAGGTTAAAAAAGACTTCTCAAGAAGTAAATCCTGAAACAAAAGCTAGTCACTATGTACTAGTTATTTGTTTCTTTTCTTCTCTTGTGATATACATGACTTCAGTCCAAGTTATATCAAAAATTCTTCATTTCCTGGGAATGTGGCTTTTTCACAGCTCATGCTTAAATATGTTTTAGCTTATGAGCTTCTCTTAATATTCACAGATTTGTAACTGCTTGTTTTTCTTGCACACTGCAGTTAAGAAGCACACAGCGTGCTTTGCACACAAGATGCAGCTGATCGGGGAAATTGGGAACAGTATTGTGGGATTATATTTTGTCACCCCCTTAAATCTCTTGAGAAGTTGAATGTGTGGGAGCGGAATGTGGGGTGTCTTCATTTTAGAGTGTCGGGTGTGAGGAAAACCCATTGTCATTCTCTAACATTTAAAGAGCCAAGATCCAAATGGTTACTTCCTACTGCAGAAAGCAGCAAGGAAAAAATATAACTTTGCACTGGACAGTAAAAGGAGGTAGAATCATCATAATCACCCTAAAATTCTACCTTAAAAGGTAGATTCTTTTAAAAGGTAGAATTTGGCTGCGTTCCTATTGCTTGGTCTGTCCTTGGTCCTTTGGTAGGCAGCAGAGCTGTGGGTGAGCTCTGTCCACCCAAGGAGGAAGATTGCTATGAGCTGACTTCTAATTTGCATTTCAGACACGGGAGCAGGAAGAACTGGAGGAAGCGTTAGAGGTAGAACGACAGGAAAGCGAACAAAGGCGACTCCTTATACAGAAAGAAGAACAACTGCAACAGATAATGAAAAGGAAGAATAAGCAGGCACTCTTGGATGAACTGGTGAGTAACAAAACCAGAGGCTTTGACTGCTCGGTAGCAGAGCAAACAGCAAGTACGTTCACGTTCATCTCTACCACAGTTAACTGTGTGGAATTAACACATCTGTCCCTTTCTGCTTCCCTGTCTTGCGTGTTCTGTGTTCCCGTTCTCTCACCTGTCATTGGTAGGCTAAGGACTGGAGAAGTGTTTGAGATTCCTAGCCTTGATTGGACTCACTGTCCAGAATGTCCAGTGCTGGTTAGAAAGTAATTCTGGGAAAGCATTCTTGGCTGTTTCAACAGAGGATTAATTCTGGAAAAGATGCTAGCAAAGAAAAATGCAGAAGGTTTCTTTGGATATTTAGAAGGCAGATATTTTCCTGGTTTGTCTGTTTTGATTTTTTTGTTCCTTTTTTTTTTTTCATAGTGAGCTTTCATGGAAGGCTCTTTTCTTGTTGCTAATTGACATGTGAAGTTATATTTCAGAAATTACTTCAGTGAATCCAGCCACTCTACCAGTTTCCTCAGTAGTTGACATTTGACTGGATATGCGAAGAAGAGCTAGTATAAAAGTCTAAATCTCTATTTAATTGATTGGCAATATGAGAAAAAGATTTCTTACCTTGAGTGTGTAATTTTCTCTAACTGCAAACTTTTTGTATATGAGTTGTTCCAGCTGAACAAAAGCTCAGCTATTTCTGGAAATTGTGTTAATCTTGTCTTGGGCTGAATTTACTACTGATTCTGCATCTGCAATGCAATGATGATGTCTGGGTATAGAGAAGCTCAATAAATGTGGTATTTAAACAACATTCACATCTCAATTTTTTTAATACACGTGTGTACAGACAGGAATGCACACACATTTGCATGCTCTTAACACTTGTGAGAACAGTCTCTGTGTACCTTGAAGGAAACCAGGGAAAAGGAAAAGCATGTATACATGCATACATGTGTGCAGCTATGTCAATATGGTTTACAGCTGCTTGTCAGATTTAAATCGGAATGTCTCTCTGTTTCTCACATTAATATAGCATTAATTCCTACCTTGTATTCTGAGTTGTTACTCAAGATACAGATGCTCTTCAACATCTTCTGGCAAAGCAGAGTTCCTCTTTGAACCAGAGCAGAAGGCACTGATGTGAAGAGAGAGCATCAATGTGCAATTTTCAGAGGCTCTCCTGAAGAACTGCCTTTTCCTGACCCAGGAGTCCTGGCAATCTGTCCTTGGTTTTACTGAGAGGAGCTGGTGTGTCATTTTTTTTTGTAGATAAAAGCAGGGATAAGCAGAAAGGTTCTTTGAAAATCCTTCAAGTCTATAACTTTGAATCCTTCAGTCTCTTATCACTTTAAAGGTAAAAGTGCTTACAACCTACGCAATTAGGAATAGTTTGAGTAGCGTATCAATTAATAAAAGCTTCACTATGAACTTGAATCTAATGGAGCAGGACAGGGATTTTTAACTGGTTTCTGACTTACTTCAGTCCTGTTCTAAAACACACTCTTCGTTTATTAGAGATCAGTGTATTTTTTGGTTTGTTTGGATTTTGTGTGGTTGGTTGTGTTTTTTATTTTTTATTTTTACAAAGCAGTTGGTTTTACTGGAAACCTGTTTCACCAGATGGCTTGAGGAAAGAATGGTTGTAAATAATCCTTAAAATATCACCAAAATAGGTAGTTTTAACTGTGATTGCATATGTATTACTGTTAAAACATATCTTAATAGTCTAAAACTAACAGAAAGGTGATTTTTAAAGGCTGAGGAAGGAAACTGGGCAACTTTAAGTTGTGTCTTTGTTTATGAAGAGGCACTGTTGAATTGAATTTGAGCCAAAACTTGTTTTGTAATACTACAGGTTTATAAAACCAGCACTGAAATGTTTGTATAATGACTTACAAAGTCTCTGGAAAACCAGCAGTTGTTAAACAAATAAACATTTCCTATGGTCTCTGAAATCTCTCTAATGCTGTGCTGCAAATCTGAAAATAAAGCTGATCATAAGGAAAACTTAACCGAGAAATGCAGCAAAAGCCAAGCATAAGCAGTAACAGTGTAAAGAATTACGTGGAAAAAAAAATCTTGTATCTGTGGTAACTGGTACTGTGTTAAAACAACAAGGATTAAGTTCTGGCTACAGTGATACCAGTGGCAAAACTACTGACTCAGCAGGATTGTGAGTGTAAAGGAGGGTGGGAAGGTGACATTTCACCCATGGGTTTTGCGTTGTCTCTTTTGTTGTGTCACCAGGTGTTGGGAACCTACAGCCCACTTGCCCTGGGTCTTGATCTTTTTTTTTTTTTTTTTCAAGATTCCCCCTCTGCCACCCGTACTTGGCAGCAAGAGAAAATTTAAGACAAATTTTTTGTGTGGTGCAGGTAGAAATGTCAGGTCTTTCCTCTTCCAAGAAGAGAATTTTACCTTTGGTGCTTCAATCCTAATGACTGAGGAGCTTCACAGTTTCTTATGTGTGTTATTTATGGTAGTATTATATTAAGTAAAGGTTGTTTACAAAAGTAAAGTCGTTTACAAAGTGTATGTGAATTTTATCCCATCTTCAAAGGGCGTTTATAATTTAGGTAGTCCAGAGGCAGGGAGAGAAGGCACGGAAGCGTGCGGTATTTAAAACGTTGTGCAGCAGGCTTGGCTCCTGGTGAACCCCGGGGGTGCAGCGGCTTGTGCCGAGAGGACCAGACCTGGGGCCAAGGCTCCGTGACACCGTCCTCAGCTGGGGCAGGGAGGGAAAGGCCGGCACCGCTTGCTGGAGAGGTGAGCAAGGCATGGCGGGCAGCTGAGTCTCTGCAGGCTCCTGGAAGCGCAGTCAGGTGCTTTGCCTAAGCTGTTACCTTTTTTGCCTCTGGGTACTAAATTAGGCAGATTTTGTATTACCTTCATGATAAAGTGACCTCTTTTACAATAAAACCTCTCACTTTAAAAGCACAACACCTTGTTGTAATTTAGTCTTGTAGTCTCAAATGCATTTTACATATTACTGGAAGAGTTACCTGTGTGTTTTGTGTTAGGTTTGGTTTTGGGTTTTTTTTTTAGCTTTCTAGACTAGGATAAATGGGACTGGGTAAAATATTAAAGCACTTCCTTTGTTTACTGTATAAACTCTCTCACCTGCGTACAGAGGATTATAGATGTGCTCTTAGATGTCTTCTGTGTTGTGGGGACTTGCCCTTACCTCTTCAAGAGCCCGTACTTCTCAAAACGGCATTGCAGCACATGGCAGAAAGGCAGGTTTTCCTTGGGTTGTGACGTAGCTTGGAGCCAAGCAAAGGGCAAAGTGCCTTAAAGACATCAAATGTCCCCACTTTTAGCAAAACTTTGGGGGTTTTGGAGACAAATCTTTCAGAAATTTTTGCATGTGACTAGCTGTGTTCATACAGTTAAGACGGTTTGTTTTCCCATACAGAAAATTGCTAGTGTGGATAAATGCTCATATGATTGGACCTTTGGTGTGTGTTAGAAGTAGGGTTGTGTGCATGTTAGAAAGGACAGAGAATCACGGATGTGGTGGCTTGCTGGCGTGTTGTGGGTTTCCCACAGTTGTGTAGTCTGGTTACCAGTCATTGTGTGAACTCCGAGGAGCTGGTACAAAAATTGGCTTCCTTTAGTTACTGTATTAGAAATGCAGTGAACGTTTAAGGAATATGAGAGAGCAAAATAAATGAGTGTGCCTCGCACTATTCCCTTCTCTCCCAGAATATTAAACCTGATGAATAAAAGAATCCAAAGCCCTTAAACTCTGCTGACAGTTAGCAGCGCATGCTGCTGCATGGGGGTTACAGACATGTGCAACACTTTGAAGACATAGACTGTAAACTAATTAATTTTTGTCCAAATTTTGTCCCAGTTGTACAGACATTAAATGTCGCTTATTATTACAATATAGTTTTTTAACCTATTCCCTCCCCTCCTCCCAGTTAATTACAGAAATGTGAGTAGGATCCCGTGCCTTGGTGGTGGTTGTGACTCTGGACTAGATCTCATGTGAGATTTTTTGTTCTGCTTTTCACACTTCCAATCTAGTCCTAACACAGAGCGGGCATAACAAAAAATAGAGATAAAGAGGACTGGAGAGTCATGTGAAAAGTCAGTGTACAACGTGACTGTCCTTCATGATCGCTTCAGAAAATTTGTCTAGGGTGCCACGAACAGAAAAGCATCTCACAGCATTAAAAACTTCCAACTTCTTATCCCGAACTGTTACAAGTAAAAAAAAAATTAAATAATTCATAGTGCAGTTTATTAAAGTTTGTTTGGTTTTTTTGAGTAACAAATACGGTTTGTAGCTCAGTATTTCATTGGTTCTGTGAAAGAGAAGTATGTGACATTTGATGGCTTTAGGAATAAAATGCTGCGCTAGAGCCGTCTGGGAAGAATCTGTCTGAACTTCTTCCCTGCTCTCAACTTGACATTCTTTCTAGCTAGGAAGTCTCGAGGATTTCAGTGTGCATGTGGGATGGTCACATTAGTTTATTAGAAAATTTCTTGGCCCATAATTTTCTGACTCTCTCAAGAATGTAGTGTATATATGTTAATAATCATTCTGATGTAGAATTGTTCTGTTCAGAGAGTTTAAGTAGTTCATTTGCTTAACTGTTCTTTTTATTGGGTTTTATATATTTCTTTTTTTTTTAAATTGGCTGGCTTCCCTGAAAATAAGTTGGTGAAGGAGAAAATAAATATGCTGTTGGTTGCACTTACAATAGTGCCATTGTGCAAAGCAGAGCAAGGATCGTTTCCAAACGGCCTCAGGTGAAATCTAATGGGAAACAATTTCAAACTGGTCTGAGTTCATTGGTAGAAAGAATGTGTCTTAGATAAACATCTGATCCATGTTAGATTACTTGGTATTATTCCTTCTCTGATTAAGTTATAATTTTTTTTATTTTAATAAATATAGTTGCGTTGGCTAGTTGGAATAAGGAGCCTGTTATATTGTCTTTAATGTGGATTCTATAAAAGTGGTTGGTTGCAGGTTACTCTGATTTATGGGGCTGCTGCAGCTTTTTCTTATTACTGAAAATGATTGTTTTCTGTAAACTGTTTCTCATAGAGAGGATACTTACCTTTACACTGCTGTGCTAGTGGCGTCCTTTCAGACACAGCTTGAAGTTTTGAAGAATATGCAGTGTTAATTAATATTTGTTTTATTTTATCGTTTAAATTTGTTCCTCGTATTTACAGGAGAGCTCCAGTCTTCCTGCTTCGCTACTTTTAGCTCAGCATAAGGACAGATCTGCTCAGCCAGAAATGCAACTGGAAAAACCCAAACCTGTCAAACCAGTCACGTTTTCCACTGGCATCAAAATGGTAAGACTTGCTTGTTTCTTTTGTTTTAATGCCTTTCAAAAGACCAAGGATTTCCTCATATGAAATGTAGAGGTTATTTAAACCTGGGTTGCATGTTATATGAAGTAGACTGTTCTTTTCCAATTAAGTAAGTAATTAGGAGTTAGTCTAAGAATTTAATCATTCTGTTGGAATATATGAAATATTTTCTTTGCATAATTGCCAAAACCAGGCTATACCTCTTTCCCTGCAAAGTTGTGGTGTCCTTGAATTATTTTTGTCTCCTTTGTGTGCCAATTATGGAAGTTCAAGAATAGGCTGCACTTTCTTCAGATTTACTTTAAGTACTCGACTAGTCTGTACAGACAATTTAGAAGGTGGTGATGAGTGGTTAAGGGCACTGTTTTCATCATTGTTGGACTCCAGGAAGCAGTAAGTATTTTTGCAAATGTGTTACTGCTATGGTGACTGATAAAGATCTGCCGGCATTCCTGTTCTTCATCACATGGAAATGTAAAGGTTTGAGGGGGAGGAGTTTAGGGATGGGTACATGAGTTCTGATCTCTTTTGCACCTTACTGGTTTCCTGTTTTGTTTTAAATCTCTGCACTTTCTTAATACTTTGCATTTTAGAATTGGTAACAGTAAATGATGTCTTGAAAATAACCAATGCTCTCTACCCTCCTCAACAAACCCAGAAGTCAGCAAAGCAAAACCCTTTGCATCAAACTAGTCTCCCATCAATGAATCAATTTCTTTTGTCAGAGGTATCTGTGCTGGGTTCGTTAACCCCCAAAGAGTTCACAGTGTAGAAGCATTTGCAGCTTATTTGTCCAAAAATAGTGCCAGCTTTTGTAAAGTTGTGCAGATTTTCTTGTTTTTCTGTAGTATAAACTGTACCTTCTTCCTTTTTGTTTCAAAATCTGGGTCTGGGCGAGACTGATGTGTTTCGTGTGACAGTTTGTTTGTGTAGAAAAGCTAGTGGACAGAAAATGTTTGTTCCGTTTAAAAAAATACTCTAACTGAATGCCTGTACTTTTTCTTGCTGTTAAAATATATTGTCAGAATTTCTTAAGGCTGTTGGCCTCTCTCCTGGGAAGAAGAAGAAGACAGGCTTATGCTACATGATGAGGGCAACGGAAGTACTTTCTAATGCATTTGCAAATGGATATTAAATGCAGTATGTGGTAGTGGACACTTCAAATCTGCAGCTTAAGTGAAATGCATCCAGGAATGGTGAACGACTTGGATAAAGAGATTCCTAGTGTCATGCCATAGCAATTTTTATATATTTCATAATAGGGAGTAATACTCCAGATAACTGATTGTTACTTCATCAGTGTTCAGAAAGTGTGCATAGGTGGCTAATTTAATTTCTTCAGTTCCAGACAAACAAAAAAACCATCTCACCCTGACTGACCTTACTCCTAGACTAAAAAAAGAACAACTTAATAAATTAGGCATAAGTACAGTTGACAATAAAGCTAAGGATTGGAATATTTGAAGTTGTTGACTTCTATTCATGGAAAGTGTATTGCATCAAGTGAAACCGACTTTACACTGATAAAATTACAGGTTTTGTTGAGAAAGATGGATGTTTCCGTCTTTTCTTTGTAGGGTTCTTGATTTAGTTATTACATTACATTGATTTTTGTAATTATATAGAAATTATATTACACAATAATTAATAATATTGAGATTCTGCACAATAAATGAATTGACTGGCTAATTTTTTATTTTTAAAGGAGTTGTTGGTTACCACAGCATGGGAGTATTTCTGTGGGTGTTCTGCTAGGACTCAGTTCAGTGTTTGCAGCAGATGTGAATGAAATGTGTTTTAATATGACTAAATGTACAATTATAAATAAAAGCGTAAATAACAGGCTCTGTGAAGAGGATTTGGAAGTTTAGGTAAGCAAGTAAACCATTTTGACCCTCGGCCACAGCATGTGTGTATGTGGATGCCTGGACTTTTCCTTCCGAATGCAGTATTGGGAAGACTTATGGACTGAAGAGTTCTACCAATTGGATTTTGAACGCAAAAATCAGAGAACGCAAAGAGGAGCCACAGAGGTCCATTCAAAGGCAGAAAGATACGCTTTGTACTGTGTTCTGCTTCTAGTTTAAGAGAAGGTTAAAATGTGACTCAATTTACAGTAAGCGCCTCCTAAACACAGAACATGCCAGATCCGAACAGTGCAACAGTAAATGTAGCAAGAACCAGTAACCCTAGTTATAAACAAACTCTAAATAGGAACTGAAGGAACAAGTAAGACCTAAAGGTCACAATGTTCTACTGGTTAATTGGTCTCACTGTTAAAATTGACTCTGTAATACAATGAAATCTCTAATTCTTGATTTTTTCAGATTAGGACTGGGATGTGTCTTGGAAAGTTACTGTGGTCAAATGGAAATTGTTTGGCTAAGAATGGAGTTAGTTTTGTAAAAAGCAGTACTGCTCGTTGGACGTGATTTGATGTGGTTGATGATTCGTGACCGTGTATTCTAGTGGCAGCGTAAGGTGAATTCCCACCTCGGCACTCACCTTATGACATGTTTATTTCACAGGTTGAGTGTTTTTCTATAAACCTGAGGTGCTCAGTCCATTTGTTTTACATAGGTGTATGCTCATAGAGCTCTGGTTGCGCTGCCCTTCAAGGGCAGCACTCTTTGTAGCTGCTTTAGTTTTGTTCCTCTCTAAACCCTGAGGTTCACACCACTTACATGGGTGGGGGCAGCTCTAGGGGAGTACTGAGAATTTCTTAAGAAATAAAATTCTAACTAATGCTCAACAGTTCTGCAAATTAAGTATAGCTTCAGTGAAAAGCATGGTTTGTGCTCACGGTTAGTTTCGGCAGCACACATTTAATGAATCACTATGTACTTTCTTCCCCTGTGCTTTTATTTTTTCCTGGTAGTTTGGCCGCTAACCTTTTCTGGTGGGTGTTTTCCTTGATGTTTCAAAAGAGGGAATCCAGATAGAGCTAGCTAAGATGCCGGCTAATCCAAGGCTTGTGTTTACTCAGCGTTATAAAAATATGCCGGTTGTGGTGATCTACGTCTTTTTTCCAGCTTGCGCATGAGTGTTTTTCCTGGGATGGTCTCGGTCAGAGGTGTTCTTCAGCCTGACTGATAATCGGACATGTTTCTCAGTTTGTGAATGGAGGCATGCCCGATCTAGTCTCCTGGGCAGTGCTCAAGGAAGTTGGCTCATTGAAGGCGTCATGTTGGTGCTGTGGAGTTCCTGTACTTGCAGGGGAGGAGGGAGTGTCTTTCGCTTGTAAGCTAAGCAAGAGCATCCCCTATAGCACAAGACAGACAATTAGTTCATGGGCATAGGGTCTCCTTCAGTTTTCCTTTTGTTAAATTGGTGTTGGATTTTTTCTTCCTTTCAAGCGGAAGCTGTTTTTTCTTTGCAGTCTGCCATTAACTTTTAAATTTTATGTCAGTAAATTTATATCTTTTGTGTACGAAGCATACCTTCCTAATCAATCCGTTTGATTTACCTCTAAGCGGAGGAAGAAAGTGCTCCAGAGTTTTCTGCTTATCATGTTCATTATATTAATTAGGCTTTCAGCATATCTGAATATTTAAAACAGTCTTATTAAATCTAATCTCAAATCAATGTAAGGCTACAAAAGAAACTGCAGCAATCTTAATTGTTGCTGTAGTGCTAAAAATACGATTTCCTGTCAGTGTTTGTACTTTAGGTCTTAGTAGCTGTCAAAAAGAGCAAAGGTTGTCGGAAATGAATGACGTTTCTAGCATTTCTAGGGCTTATCAGGGTGTACAAAACAAATGTAAGGTCTGGCAATAGAGCTGTTCTGTTTCTTGGTGAACATAGTCACCATTTCTGGTTGGGACGTGGCTTTAATGTGAGACTAGTTTTAATATGTAAAAGAGGTGCTCATATGCATTGCACACAAATGGCAGTTTGCAAATGCAGGAGGAATTAATTTCATTACAGTAATTTAGTCTTCTTTTTATGTCTCTGGTGCTTACAGGACTGTCGGAGCGTTTTGGTGCTTGTAGATCTGTGCTTTACATTACGCTGTGGTTAAAAACACATAGAAGTGTGGATGCACTTAACTCCTCTTTAATTCATTGGGAGCGGGGAACAGGCAAACTTTTGAGTCTGTGGCCCAGCTATTTCCATGTCTGTAGAGAATATGAATGCCTTAGGCTCAGATGCGTGCTCTCTTCAGCCTGTTTCAGGCTGCGTGCCCTATCCCTTTTCTGTTCCTTCCAGTTTTAGAATATTTCTTTTCTCCCTTCCCCCAGCCTCCCAGGAGACTTAGCCTCTAGTGATGGTATTCTTGAAGTAATTTCATGTAGTTAAGAACTCAATTACCTCTAATTGGATTGGCCAAACATGCAGGAAAAAGAACATAGGTGTCCCCTGGTCTGCTACCACTTGGGAGAATTTGCATTTTGCATTTTATAACCAAATACCTCAAAACTAAAATAATGTATCTGTTCAATTTCTGTCATGGTTTGTGTTTTATTACTTAATAGCAGTGGGAATATTTATTAATAGAAATACTAGTGCGGAGTGTTGTACATGCTTCGTCATTACCAAGATGGTTGCGCACCCTCTGAATTTGCAGTTTAAATAGATGTGTCAGGGAGGGAGGGGAACCAGATGCCCGGAGGGGATGTACTCGCCCAGGATTAGACAGCAGAGCAGCGGCGGAAGGAGGAATAGGATCCAGCCCCACTAAATTCCTAACCTCTCTTCCGCTGAGCCGGCTCCATCTCCTGTCAACAGCACCTCTGAATGGCAGCGAATGAAGAGTGAAATACCTGCCTCAGCTTCTGCGCCCCAGTCTAAATCACAGCAGCGATGTCAGATTGAACTTTCTGCATGTCTGAATATTAACTAGGATTTTATTCAAGTTCTTGCAGTTTCAGGCTATTTGTAGCTGAATGCTGGGAGAGCAGTGTGCAGTGTGAAGCAGCCGGAGCTTGAAGGAGGGAGCAGTCGAATCGGTATTTCAGAGGAATGGGTCTGTGTCAGACACAGGATGTCTAGGACACCTCAGGAATGTGCGTTACCTCTAAGCTGATCATAACAAGTGTTAGGGAATAGATTTCGTTCAGTGTTACACTTGCAGTAGTATTCTAATGGGAAATAACGTTCATATTTTATGTTATGTGGAGCTATTTCTTTTAAAACGTTGACCTCATCAGCTCAGGTCAAATTAACTGTTCTTCATTATTGCCTTTTCCTACAATATTGCTTCCTGTGCAAACAACTGCTCGGCGGCTGCTCCTGTTTTTCAGTCTCTTTTATAGCTTGTGGAGCAATTATCCAAAATCCTGTTCCAAACGCAAAAAAAATCTGACAAAATACCTTTTTAATCAATTGTGCGCCTTCAAAGTAGCTTAGACATATGCCAGGTACTCTGAGGCAAGTGAAGGGCATGTTGCACTACGGTTTCAGACTACAACTGTTCTGCAGGTCCCTAGAGTGCTTCGCCACCCTGTCTGAGTGACCAGGAACCGTTTTGGCCTTCTGGCCTTGCTTTGCCAATTCTTACTGCTCTGGTGGTGTTGGTTTGGTTTTGGTGTGGTGTTTTGGTGGGTTTTGGGTTTGTGTGTGTGTGTGTGTGAGGGGGTGGGGGTTTAGTGCTCTTACTATTTGCCTTAATTTAGAAAATAAATTAAAAAAATCAAGCCTATTTCCTTCCTTCGCTGTTAGCTCAGCTGGTCTATCTTCAGGCTGAAACACTTCAGATGGAGTTCATTTCTTTGAGATGTATGCCATTCTGAGTTTGACTGGTGTTTTGGTTTTAATCTTCATTTGGCTCCTACTGTGCACATTTCTTTTTTAGCAGCTGGGTGGAATATTTCCCTTTTCACAACACTTTGTAGTTTAGAATCACAACAAAATCACTACACTTATTTTCAAGAGGAAGTAGTGTGTTTAAGCATATAAATTCTCTTGGAATAAACGTATTTGTTTTAGAGAGCACGCATGGTAAAGCTTTGAGTGGCACTGACTGGGCTATACTAGCCCTCCGGCAGGAGCCTGGCTGAATCCGTGCTGCGAGGCGGCTGCATTGCCCCTGCAGCCCTGCTGTCTGCGGGCGCGAGGGCTGCGTCCCAGCTCAGCGCTCGGACACGCGGGGCCGGGCAGCAGCCCCACGAAGCAGCCTCCCACTGCAGAGGGAGCCCTGCTGCGCGGGGCAGAGGAGAGTCGCAGCGCTTCGCAGCAGCTCTCTGGAGGAGGATGCTCGGAGAGCCAGCGTTGTGGCCGAGCAGCTTCCCTGGAGTGAGGCGCACAGAGGGTGCCTGCTTGGAGAGCAGGGGCACCTGACCGCAATGCCAGCTCTGACGGTGGGGTTCTGCGGTTGCTAAGCGCCTTCTCCTGGTTCCTAGTAAGAATATATATTGTACATTGCTTCAGCTTTGAGTCTTTGTCATCAATAACAATATCTTGTTTTTAACAATGAGCATTGCACTGAGGATACCTGTTTCTGTAAAGCAAAAAGGAAGCCAAATTGTGGCGGCTGGATCTCCACAATCTCTGACAATACATGGATACAGAATTCAGATATAGGAATTAAGAGACACCAAAAATGCAGGGCGATAAAATGTGGGTTAGGGATAAACATGCTGGATTTTAACAGTAATCTAGAGTCCTGTGATCCACATAGTGCTCACTTAAATCTCACAGGATTATATACACAGTATGCCTGCAATTTCCAAGTGGCATGATGGAGAATGGTTAGCAGTAGTAAATACATTTGTCATACTAAATCTCTAGCCCTCTAAGTAAAGATGTTTTGTTAATAGTCAAGCACATACATGCAGAACTGTGCTTAAAGTTTTTGAACTCTGGTTTTGAAGTGTATGCCAGATCAACTTTATTCAAGTGATCTGTCATCAGAACGCTTCCTGTGCACTCCAGCCCACAGACTGAAGTCTAAAACATTTAAATGGGTTCTGGCCTTAATTATTATTATATCAAAGTTCATAAACATTAAGCACATTATGTTGACTTAATGAATTTTTTTTCCTAATGTAGGTAAGAATTGTTTTGGGTTTTATAGGCGGGGGGGAAGCAAAGTAATTGATGGTATTTGTCATTTCCTCTCCCCTCATTTACACAATTCTGGCCTTGGGAAAGGAGGATGGATTTTGAAAATGCAGTTCTAGGTCTCCCCATGTCCCTTTGCAGGATTTCTGTTTGGAATGTCTTAGGAAAAATGCCATAGTTGAAATTAAGCTGTTTGGTGGACAGACATAATCAGAACTGCTTGACCTGAATCTGTTTTATGGTTGGGCTCTGTTACACTGTTCTGTTAGAATAAATATTTGTTCATTTGCTTTAAGGCTCCTTTACATGGCTAAAGCAGCACATGTTTATATACACATATTAGTATAAATATGAATTAGGGCCATAAGTTTGCACAGCTGTAATGACTGGAATTTAGTAAATGAAATAGTGCCAGCACTGTTAATTGTACAGAAGTGAACAGCAAGACAAACGTACTTGTTAGTAAAGTGGCTGGAGCCAGCAGTGGAGCAGATCTACCCTTTAGCTGTCACCTTCTGGAACAGAACTGTTCTTAGGGTTTGGGGGGTTTGGGTTTTCTTTTTCCCCCTCTTTTCTTTTCTTTTTATTTTTTACTTTTTTATTGGGTTTTTAAATCTCATGTTTGAGTCTGTAAGAGCCGCCCGAAGGGTTGGGTGAGGCTGTCATCTGTTCCCCTGCCTGTTTGGGAGCAGGCACTGGGGCAGAGCAGCAGGAACTGGGCTGTAGCTCCTAATGTAGGATGCCCAAATTCCATTCTAAGCAACAGCCAGACCTGCCACTAGCTACGATAGCACAAAGACACGTTGTAAAGTGATCTAAGAAAAATGCCGTTTAAATCAGCCGGAGATCTTCCTATTTCTGAGTCTTATAGCTCTGAATATGCTATTGCTTGAGTAGGTGTTACTGTGAGCAATAAGGAGAGATCTGACTGAAAGAAAGAAGGTGGCTGAGAGGAGAGTCCAAAAAAACAGCTGGCAGGGAAATAAAGAATAATAAAAAATTTCTCAATCATTGTTTGTTTTGGAAAGATCATGCTTTAAGCACATGGAAATACTTTACACATTTGAGAAGTGCTGACTTCCTACATGCCTTGTGAAGGAACAGCATATCATTCATATAATGTAAACACATTTATGGATTGTTCCAATATAACTTTTTTCAGTGCTGCTGTTCTTTTTAACAAGATACAATTTAGTGCATATATGCTCTTTTGATGCTGTGCTTTGGCCGAGAGCTGCAAACATCATAAATGTTAAATATTAGGGTTTGTGCTAAATGAGCAGGGCAAAGTTATTCAACCACACTTTTAATGCAAAAAGTTGTTAAATATTGCTGCTTGATGCACTGTTTAAAAGTAAACATACCAGAAAGTAGTGCTAGGGTGAAACAGAAATAAATAGCTTGTCTAAAAGTGTGAGTATAAGTGGTCTCATTATGTCTTGATAGAGATGATATAAAAAAATGAAAGTGGACAAAGTTCCTCTGTAAGGGTGGAATTTGACGACAGAGAAGAAAAATTAATAAAATGAGAAGCTTTGGTGCCAAAACTGTAGTGGGTATTTGTGGAATGTGTAATCATAGTGCTGGGCAAGGGTCTTAAGAGGTCATGGGGGCCTTCCCCCCTCCTGTGAGGCAGAGTTGGTGGCACTCTGTGAGAGGTACCTGTCTGAGCATTTCTTAAAGACCTCCAGGGATGGAGACTCGGCAGTCTCCTGAGCAGCCTCTGGTAGCACTTAACTGCCCTTGCTTTTCCATTTTAGGGGAAACTTAGTAACTGCGCTCTTCCTTGACTCGATGCAAGATCATTTTTTGCCCAGGTAGATGCCAAAAGCAGGTTGTTCTCTGCCTCTTCGTAGGAATTTAAGTACTTGAAGATGATTGTATAAGGAAGGCTTCACGGAACTAAACATTTTTAGAATTTAGATCTTAAAAAAATAGTTAAGACTCCTTAATTATTACTTAGCATTGATTTCTTCTGCAAAGACAGCCTGTCTCCACTCTACAGACCAGATGTGAAGTGACATTCATCAGCTGAAAAGAGGACTCTTCAGAGATGAAAATTCTTTTAAAGAGAGCAGTAAGAACATTTATTTAAATGTAGGAAGAGCAATGAAGGATTTGAAGCCATTTAGGCAAGCTAAAGTACTAAATTTGTGTGTGTGCATAGAGGAGCATGTGATTTTTCTGCCATGATCCCTTTTAGCATTTATCTGCATTTGTGAGGACACTATGTGTTTCCTTTTAATCCTTTCTTCTGTTGCTGCTGATCAAGGTGGGTTTGTGTCGTCCCTTCATCTTCTCTGTTGTGTACCTGGAGGAGGGCTGGTGGCCTGGAATGGCAGAGCTGGGCTAATGGTTTCACGGATGGTTTTGAGAGACTTGTGTATTAGGCATGTGTGTGCAGATTTATCTCACAGACTGGTTTTATTCCCAGCTATTTAATTTCTCAATGAACTTAAGTCTTACTTGCTGGTGTTGTAGAGTGTATCGACCTTGCAGTGCCGTTAGATCTCCCATATGCCTATATTTTCTTCCTTGCTTGTTCTCAGGTCCTTCTTGAGACAAATTTTGTATAAGTACAGCATACGTCTGGCTTTTCTGAAGTTCTTGCCAGACTTAAGTAGTCGTACAAGGGGAGCCAAGAGGAGGACAGGAGGGATGGCCCTAGTGGGAGGCAGCTGCTGGAAGAAACGTGTCAGGGTATCTCGTGCAGGCGGCAGCAGCGGTGTCAGGGTGGAGCATGGGGTTGTAGGGATGGGGGCGGCGTGGGTGAGATGCATGGGGGAGGAGGTGAGGACTTGGCTGTGAGGTGCTTTGGAGACACCATGGGGGATATCAGGCCGTTGCTCTGAGGGGGGCGGGGGGTTGGGGTAGAGTTTGGCAGAAAGGTGGAGGTGAGCGGGACAGGGGAGTTTCTAGGAACAAGGGCTAGGAGGCTCCTGCGTGGGATTAGGAACTACAGGAGAGCACTGCCACAGAAGAATCTGGGGAATGGGGTGTTCTGGTACTCATCTTTCTGCATCAGTTCCTGTGTAGGAAGTCCGGTCCCCAGGGGCAGCAGAGGATGGTGTGTGTGCACGCTTGGGTGGTTTTAATTGTGACACTTGTTAATGAGGGTTCTGGCTGTGGGCAGGGGGGTACCTGCAGGACCCCATTACAAGGTACACCAGCCGTACTAATATATTAATTCCCTACAGGGGGAAAAAAAAATCTTCAGCATGTTGATAGAGGCCGTTCTGTGCATGGATGCGTACCACCTTCCTACAGCTTAACTCGTGCCTAAGTGAAGACAGCAGATGAGTGAATGTTTGCTGTAGGTCTCAGAGGAGTAAACTTTTGAGCTTTAAAACAGCACATGCATAAATTAAAAATACATTTAAAAATAAAGATGTATTTCAAGGGAGCTGCTGAGGGCCCTAGTTTTCAGTAGTCAGTACTCATCCAAGATGCATATTGTGCTAGGGTACTTGCAGAAAAGATAGTTTGGATCAAAGAGACAATATTCTGTACCAAGGAGACTTCAAAAGTAATTTTCCTCAGGAATGTTTGTTCAGGTGCAGAGGGTGGGAGAACGGAATATTGTTTTAGGCAATCAGCACTGGACATCCAAAGGTGAATTTCCCCATATATACCTAGTCTGGACTCGGTGTGTCAGTTAAGGTGTCGCTAGAAAGGTGTCGCTGGAAAGGAATACTGACAGCACTGGCTACCAATGAAAGGGAAATTATCCTCATGAAGAAGTACCTCGGTCTCTGAAAGCTTGGTTCATCTTTATTCCTCTTAAATGTGGGTTCTTTTCGTTGTTTTGTTTTTTGTTTTTTTAAAGAAGAAAAACCAGGATAATGGAGTATATCAAAGTGGGGAGTTGACTATTTTACTTTATTGGTCTGCTTTGTCTGAACATAGTTGCTACACAGGTAACCTTTGTATTTTGGGGAGATGGAGGCTCAGGTGTAGTTTGGGACATGTCACAGTTCAGCAGAGCGTGTGGCAGAGCAGCAAAATCCTCTGCCTCTTGCAAAGCACATAACAGCATGGTAATATGCTGTATTTTATGCGAGCTCTTTTTTAAAGTATAAAATACGCAAGAATATTGAGACTACAAAGAAACCTACTTTGAGTCACTTGGACAAATGTGTGTAGTGGTATGGGCAGGAAATGGAGGGACAGAGAGCACATGTGGAACCATCTATCTAAATTAGCTGGGGGGGGCAGGAAACTGGAACTTGCAACATTTGCAATGATTAGTAGAAAATGAAATGATGGCTTTGTGTAAGAATAATGATTCTAGTATTATTCTGGGACAGTGAGGTAGATCCTGCAGGAGAGGGGTGGTACATTTGAAGGTGGTGCATGTGGAATCGGAAGACTGGAAATGTTAAGTAGGTTGGAGGGAGGAACAATTTAAAATTGAAGGCTGTGCACAGGAGGAAAGCAGCATATATTTTTGGGTCTGAGGTCCATTCTCCTCTTTCATCTCTTGAAAAAGAGGCATAAATAAATAGAGCACTGCTCCCTTCTCCGAAGCATAGAAGGAAAATCACAGAAATGTGATCCTCTGCAAGACTGTCAGAGGCAGCGCTCAAGTAAACAAGAGCTGCTGGTCTGCGCTGTGTAGACGTGCTGACAGATCTAAAAGGGATCGATGTAGGCATCTGATCCTCGCCGTCGTTAGGCGTCTGTGGCACCAGGGCTGAGGGCTGCCTGTGTTTGTGTACCTGTGGGCATGTGTACAGGGCTAGAATAAGAAAAAAGCCACACACATCCAAGACTCTATATACAGATGTCCAGCTTGGAGTGCTTCCCTGTAATAGGCCCTTTGAGTTCAGACAAGAAAAGTCTGAATAATCGATTAGTAAATATTTGAATAATTTTCTGCCTTTCCAAAAAGTTGGCAATTTCTGTAAGAGCATGATGGTAATGACGCTGAGAATAGCTGCGTTTTTCTCCACTTTGATTTGGAGTGGGATTTGAGCCAGGTCATGACTACAAGTTCAGAAAAGGGATAACCAGTGGAGTTTTATTGTTGGATTTTCCACTGGCCACACACAGACTCTAATATGGATAAAGTTGGAGGGCTTTGATGTTGTCTGCTTGAGAGAGGAGATCTTGGCATAGATCCTCGACATCTAGAGCCTGGTGCCCAAGGTCTGTTGGCACCATCTTGGCTGTGCCTGCACACCAAGGATTCTCCTTTGTTCCCAGTAAAACATGATTAGGGTTTTCTTTTGTTGTGGGGGAGAGGAAGAAGGCTTGGCTTGAGGGCTGACGGGAGGATGCAGTGGATGGAATGATGGAAGGGGTTGCAATGGGAACTTCATGCTTCCTTTGTCTTCACCCATTCAGTTTTCACTTATTCACCTTAATCTGCCTCTTCGTGGGATAATGCCTTGAGCTTGAATTCTGGTTTTAATTTATGTAGAATCTGAAGCCTAGACAGGATTACACCAAGAATTTCTCAAATCAGGTAATTCTAAACTCTGTTTGGAATAAGGGGTTAAAAAAACCCCTTAAAGTGCAATTTATACTAAAGCTTAACGTATTGGTTTGGTTTCACTGATAGTGTTGTGTACAGCATCTGCTTTATGCTTATTTTCAAGCTGTTTGGTGTCTGGTTATTTAAGTGAATTTGAAATCTAGAAGTAAACAGATATGTCACTTTGAAAGTAACAGAAATATTGTTGGTGAGTGCTGTACCCATTTAACTGTTGGTTGCTTTTAACCTCTGTGTAACTGACTTCAGCTGTAGCCAAGGTGCCAGGTATAACTCTGGCATTAAGTCTGTTTATCTCCTAATTGAAAACCGCTGGAATTTTTTTTTCCCCTAAAAAAAAAACCCAAGACCTTGAATAAAATAGTGTAGTATCAGTGTTATTTTGTTTGTCATGAAGAACAAAGTTCAAATGTGGCTGTGCTTTTAATTAATTTTTTTAGTTTATTTATGAAGAGGCAAAGTACACAGCAACTACATCTCTTTAAAATGTGAAATTTCTTCTGTAGGAAGAAACCCCCTTTAGAACTCGGGATACTTTATCTGTGTTTTGAAATACAACACTACGTGACCATGCTGGTTTACCTTCCATTGTGTTCAGCCCAGCTCTACTCCATCTCTCTGGTAGCGTCAGGCTTAGAAATCAAGGAGTGGGCTGTTCTGGAGGAAGCAGATGAAGCCCTGCAGGTGGGAAGTGAAATCAGATGGTAAAACCCATTGCTGCATATTCTGCTTGGGGAAACCTCAATCTGCAGCTCTGGAACCGCAAAAGTGCGGTGTGGACTGGGAAAGGTGGGAGAAGAGTCTATTTTGTCGCATTTTTGTATGGGGAAATTTTTGCGGTTGTGCTTTCTGTTGTCTTTGATTTTGCTGGCAGAAAAGGAGGAGCGGGAAAGCTAAGGAGTGGCCAGCTGAGACTTTTAGGATGGGGAGAGAGATCTCGTACCTGATGGGCGGGTGGGCGACAGGGAGAGGCAGAGAGCGGTTCTTCCTTTTTGCAGTGGGATGTGCGTGTGTGTGTGTGTGTGTGCATTGTCAATTGTCCGTGACAGCTGACGGTGGGAGAGGGAGCTTTTTAGGGGAATTCAGAGATTTAGATGAGGGAATATCAGCTCCAATCAAAAGACTTCATTTCCGGTTAATACCAAGTGACTATCAGATAAAGCCAGTTTGAATATGATTTTTGGACTGGAGTATAAATGCAATTTTATGTGTTTTTTGTTTTGTCTTCCCCACCTTCCCTAGCATGGCACGTTTTGCTGAAGGATCAATTAGAAAACCCGAAGGAATGTGGATGATGTGAATGATAGGATTACTACTCTGACTGCTTTGGCAGATTAATTGAATTTATAAAATCTGCCCCTTTCACAATTCTTTTATGCTTTTATATATTTTTGATTCAGTAAATCTTGATTTTTTTTTTAATTATTTGCATAAGGGCTCGCAAAGTATTAAGCTAAAGCCACAGAAAATAAGTTTGTAAATACTCTCTTACTGTTCTGAAATGCAATTAAAAACCTGCAAACTTCGTCATTCATCATTTCACCATAGGAGTGTATTTCTTATGGAGACAGTCTAATATCCTGCAGCAACTTCATGGCATTACAAAAATAATTAATGGACCCTTTTAGGGCAGTGTGTGTTGCTACAATGTGGAATAATACTTCAGTGTTGTAAGCGAATGGTGTGCTAGGAAACACTAATCCCTTGTGTATAGTAACAGGAAGTACGAATATTACTTATTAATAATAATATAAAACACCTTAGCGCACGTGTGTTTTTCTGTGCACGTCTACCTTTTTGTAAACAACAGTGAATTTTAATTACAGGGAATTGGTGAGAAGCAAGAACGATTTGTGTAATTAAGAAGATCTGTTTATTTAAAAGCCTTCAGAAGTTGTAAAAGATGGAACTTAGCTGTGTGTGAGGGATGAATGTTGTGCAATAATGCCCCTTCGTTCCCCTTTCATAATAAATCTCCACAGAGTATTCATCTAAAGGGCTGGATGCCAAAAAGAACAGGTTTGACTTGTCTGTGAGGATTTACACCACAGTAAAATGCACAACTGCGTTTCCAGAGGTCATTGTGAAGGTCACAGAGCCAGTATGCTCCACTGAATGAGAGCAGCCTGCGACAGTGGTGCGAGAGGTTGGACTGAGTGAAATCAGTATTTAAAACCTCCTATGAAATGAAGCAATAAGCTGGAATTGTTAAAACACATGACTTCAAAGCATGCACGCTGTTTTGCAAGAAATTAATGGTCTCTTTTCCGTAAGTTTGCATCTCATACCCTCTGCTGAATGCAGCTCCTAGGTCAAAATGCAAGAGTTTTCTCTATTCCTGACAATTAGCATTGAAATAACTTCATATGTCTAATACAAACACTCTCAAACCATTAACAATTGTGCCTCTGTCCAGTTTAAAAAAACCCCAACAACCCTCATTGATATTGAAGTGGATTTAATTACCTGAAATTTGGCAAACCTTTTTTTACAAATAAGGTCTGATTTGACCATAGGGTCACTATGTCTTTAAATAAAAGATGATGATCATTTCAAATGGCAACCGGCCATCAGTGGGGTTTAGTGCAGAGATTAATTAGTAAACTTTGGAATGCGCTACAGCAAATGCAGCTGATTGGCAATAGCATGTGGAGCAGCAACTGGTGGAAAGCTAGTGCTGCGGGCAGCAGAGGTATTTCCAAAAAGACTTAAGAGTGCTGTGATGTGCTGCACTTTAAATGGCACTGCGCTGCTTGCACCAAACCACCAGTTTTCTATTTATGCAGTTCAGTAAATGCACAGATTAAAGAAATCTGATGTTCATTTGGAAAGAAAGCAACTTTTCTTTTGCTGTTTCGATGTGATTAGGTGTACCCCATCACAGAACAGATATGCCCTGACCATCAGGGTGCACAGAATGGTGGTTTGTCTGCATTGACTTTTGCAATTTTTTTACCAGGAAGACAGATGTCAGGTGTACTCTTGAATGCTGAGATGTGATTTATTTGAAAATGGCATTGACGTAATTATGATTAATTCAACGACAATTTCAGTAAACCATTTCTTAGAATTCTAGTCTACTTTTTAAAATTATATGGATTACTGAGCATGTGTGTTTCCATGATTTATAATTGCTTCCTGTCTTCCTTTTAAGGTTTTAAATACATGATCAGTGAAAATGGGAAATTTTGTCTGTCAGTTACCTCTCTAAGGGTGCGTGATCTGTTTGGTATGAGTAATGGACCCCATTACGTGTAGTCTCTAGCAGGACTATTTTCTCAGTTTGTGTAGGCTGTGTGATTAGGGCCCAGAGAATAAAATTACGATGATTTATGTAATAAATAACTACTCTTGAGAGAGTGCTTGGAAGCCCTATATACAGTTCTTAAAATTCTCTCTTAATATTATTGTATTAGTCTCTTGATGCCCACCCTCGGTTAGGGAGGCATGGTCAAGCATCCATTTAAATCAGTAAGAAAGCTCATACTAATAGCAGTGGCCGTCCGCTTCAGAAATGGCCCACGCAACTTGAGGAGCCTGGTAAACCTCATCTTACTAGGCATACCCTGAGTATTGAGCAAAGGCTCACCCCTGTGGACTACTTAATGCTATCCCTTAAAATAGTCATATTAAAATTTTTGATCTAAAACTGGCGAGGTGGTTGATCTCGTAAGATACGGATTGTCTTGGCTTTGACCCAGAAAACCCTTAAGCATGTGCTCTAAAATTAAGCAAGCACGTACACCTCTTGCCTTAACGCTCAGCTCCGTTACCTGGCCCTCACTGCGTTCAGTCCCGGAGGCCCGTGAGCGTATCGTGGCAGATCTGTGGACCAGGCAATAGCAGGTGCTGGTGTCTCATACCTGGTTGTGACCTGCTCGGCTCCTGCGCCGTTGGAACGGTCTGTGGAAGGATGAGGAGCGGAGGCCAGTGGTGTTAGGGTGCTCGTCGTTTCTTTGGAGACCTGTTTCTGCAAGCCTCTGCTTCCTAGGCCGTTGTGTTTATTGCCATGGGTAATTGCAGCGAAGCGGATGGGCTCAGTTTACGCGCTCAGGTTTAGGCTTGCTTGGCTTTGTTGGGCTGGACTTGTGGGCCACAATCCAGAGAAAGCAATCGGTATGCAACTGCTCCTTTGACTTTGTGGGGCTCTTTGTGTGCTTAAAGGTGTGTAGTTTTCTGAGCTGAATCGGTGTTGCTGAATCTGAGTCGAAGCCCTCAAGTAAGTGTGTGATAGAATTTCCTGATAGCAAATAATTTTGTTAGCTTGAAATGCCTTTAAATGAATCCCCTGTGTAAATCTGCACAGGATTAGGGTATTGTGGGTCTTGCAAAACCTTCAGTGATGGCATGTGTTAAAAACTGTTTAAGTCATGCCCTTTGATTATCTGTGTGTGTGTATCTGTGTGTATACATATATAACAGAAACACCCAAGCACACGAAAAGCATCTCATTTAAAAACACAGTATTTGAGCACTACAATCAACTAATTACTGAGACTTGGTTATTTTTTAAAAAACTAAATCCGCCATGTGTGTGTTCAATATATGCATCCAAGTACATTGCAAAGCATTATGAATAACGAAAAGCAAACCGTAGCCCTTGTCAGAAACCAATGTAGGTACCGTCAGCGATGCATTATCCTGGCTGAGCTGCTGGTTTGCTGTGACTCAGCTCCTTGTATGAATTACAGAGCACTCTGTAGCGCTTGAGCGTTGCCTTTTAGTATTGGTCTAAATCTAATATGTGAAAGAGCAAACAAAGTCTGAATTTCCTTGACTTGATAGCAGCAAACAGTCACTGCAGCTCCCTGCCTTTGCTAATGTCTCCAAGAGCGCGGCGTACGTCATAGAGCAGCTGAGGCTGGGCGCTGGGTGATTTCGTGAGCTGCTTTTACACTCTGGCAGGGGTTTTTCTGTGCAGGTCTCTTCGACGCACCAGCTGCCAGTGCTCAGTCCTGGCAAGGAACGTTTCAGCCGACACAGCAACGGCTGCGAAAAAGAGACAAGGGAGAGAAAAGTCGATGCAGTGTCATGTATTAACTGTGACCCAAGAATAATGTGAGACCAAAGGAGAAAACATGTTTTCCTCACTATATTACCGGTTGATAAAAGTTTATGTCCAGAGCTAGGACAAAGTTATGTAGGCTGCTGGTGACTTAAAGGGTTTGGTTGTTAAAGCTTTTAGATATTGCCTTACCGTCTTTTGCTGGAAATATGATTTTGCTGAGAGTTATATGTCTTACCTTCATTTTATTTTTCTTATCAAATCTTGGGACAGTTCAAATTAAAGCAACTCCCCCCAAAACTCACACTGTATTATTAAGCCAAATGTACTGTGAAAGCTTCTTGAGCAGCTTGCCTTGGCACAATTAAATTAACGTGATTATAGTCCAGCGGGGGCGGTTGGGGAATACCCCTCCAAACTGTGAGCACTTGGGAAAGGAAACACAAAAACCTATTATTATTCATATGTACTCTAGAGTTTCTGATTTGCTCCCATTGACTTGAGTAAAACGGTATCAGTTACTCCGATGCCTGTAGCGCCGGGTTTGTGTTTCATGTCGTGAAGTGGGACGGCGATGCAGATGCACAGCAGCCCAGTGTTGCTGGATGGAAGGCTTCCAGGTAGATGGAGACATGGGCTGAGCAGCTTGGGAAGCGATTCTCGGTGATCAGGCAAAAACCCCCTCTTGCTGGTGAGTCTAAAAGCGTGTGCGTGTGCGCTGAGTCACTCTCTTACGTACCTTTATGATTGTAACGCTGATTAGACTCAAAAGGCTTGGCAAATCCTATTTGTGTGGGAAGCTCAAGTGCAAAAACTTGCCTAATTTACTTTATTTAAATCAATATAATCCTGCTTAAGGCCTTTTGGAAAGCACATCTGAGTGAACAGTGTTTTAAGTTAACATAGTGTCTTTCGTGTTCACAATAAAAGCTAGTTTCATTTGAAAAGGGTGTGCTTATGGTTTACCTTATACAATCTTTTGCCATATTAAAAAGACTCCATTCTCCTGCATGCGCACATTGTCTTTGTGAAATTTGTACTTAGAAGATTTAATATCTTCAAGTTTGCTTTATGATCAGCAATTCTTTGAACTCAGAAACAAGAAAGTGTGGATCACTTCAAATAGATATTTGAAGTCTGATTCTAAGGAATGCTTATGTTGGTTTTGACCTTACAATGTGAAGTTTGATCTCTGTCCCAAAACTGCAGCATTCTAGCGGAAATGTAAATACATTCTGAACTTTTTTTAGAGATCTTTAAAATACACTCTGTCTCTTGAAGACAAGGACTTTATTCCAGAGATTCTGGATATTCAAACCCTGGAAACATATTTCTCTCTGCAAGGGCCCGGATTCAGCAGCTGATCTCTAATCAGCAGACCTCACTTGCATGTCCTTTCTTCAGGAGACACTAAGCTGTGGTGGTTTGGGCTTGAATATAACATTTTTGGTAAGTGTGAAGTTTCACAGAATAGAGAAGGGCTAAGGGTGGAAGCTGACTGAGATGATTTAGAGTTTTATATAAGCATATAAAGCTGCAAGTTGTCTTGTTGTGTTTGGTTTTGAAAAGCACTTATTAACTACTTTGACATCTTGCTTTTAGTCTCAAACATCTGCTTTAGATTGTTGGCCATAAAAGTGTAAGAATTAATCTTGCCCTCATTTTTGTTATTGCTACCAGAAACCAAACTATTTTTATTACTTCTTGTGTAGGGATTTGGACCCTGAACTATTTTCAGAGTTGAGGAGAAAATGAATATTTTTTTTTTTTGCCTCCCTCACGCTCTCCCCAAGCTTACAGGTAAAGTTAATTAAATTACAGTTTTTAAGTGCACAAAGATGTTAAGCATGGCTTGTTAAACTGTATAATAAGCTGTACTTTGCTTTATTTGGCCTGATATTATGAGTTTTAAGGGAATTCAAATGATGGGCACATTTTGGTTTGTTTCTTAGAAGGGCAGCTGCCCAGAGTCAGGGGAACACATTTGCATCACCTGCGGAGAGGTTAGCTCAGCACATATTTACTGTATGGAAATAATATATGAAAGTCAAAGAAATGAAAACCTTCCTATATGTTTAGTCTTTTGATTAACAAATGTTCCTAAGACTTATTCTTGGGGCTTCCTTTTTCTTGGATTACAGCCTGTTTGTGGTGTTTCCCAAGCAGCAGTAAGTAGCTGTGACATGCGATGTCAGTGTAAGCCCTGATCTTCAACACACTACATTTGAGTGATTACTTTCCCTGTGTTGTGTCTTGTTACGATTCAGGACATTCTGCTGATGTGGATTCATCCAGTACTT
The DNA here is from genome assembly GCA_013400135.1 of Rhinoptilus africanus. Classification (NCBI taxonomy): domain Eukaryota; kingdom Metazoa; phylum Chordata; class Aves; order Charadriiformes; family Glareolidae; genus Rhinoptilus; species Rhinoptilus africanus. The sequence continues at coordinate 567,023 of VXBO01001777.1, read as the reverse complement.
ATGTCAGAGCACATAGTAATCTTCCTTTCTACAATGGAAGTGTTGTTTTGAGGCAAAACTCTCTTGTTATAAGGCTGTAGCAGGAAATACTCAGGCGGCCTCTCTAACTTGGTCTAAATCTGCAGTTGCTGTCACAGCAGTCTCCCCTTTCAGAATGTGTGGCAACACTTGCTTTTTTTTTTTTTTAATTTGAATACAAGTGTTTTAGCAAAAGGGTTCACAAAGATGCCGGTGAACAAAGATAAAACAAATAAGGCATCTCTTTATTTTATAAACAGATAAATAGGATTTTTCTGTGACTGAGTGAAATTACCGTGTGATTGTATGGCTGTTTTGCTGCCAGCTTCTATTCTCTCCAGGTGAGATTGTAGATCTTTCAGGGCAGGAGCCATTCCTTTTTCTTTGTGCTAGGGTGCCTTAGATGTTTCTGGTTCTTGTGCTTCAAGGAGTTACGAAGCCATAGCCACTGAAACCAGAGTACTGCAGGAGGTCATGATAGCTCTTGGGTACGTGGAGGGACTCTTTCTGCCATGCTCTCAGGATCAGCCAGGGCTTACAAACAGGCTTTCTGATCCTGTGAAGGTCTCTGAATCCTGTTCAAATTTCTGCTAAAATTCAAGTGCCATTGGAAGTAAACACAACTTAAAAATCTGTCATGTGTCTGTGGTTCAGATTTAAGCATCATTTTGATATAGCCACTTAAAGCATAGATGCAGACTTGTGTGGACAGTAAATAAACCTCCCTGGAAGGACAAAAGAGTATGTTTTATGCAGATTAAAAATGCGGTTGCTTTGCCCCAGGTTTTTTTTTTTTGTTTGTTTAGTTTGACAAAATTAATGTGCATTTTCAAAGCAGTGCCATGAACATGTTACATTTGCAAGGTGTCTCTTCCTGTCCCTGGAATAATCAGCTAATGCCTATTTGCGCGCTCTGCAAGCAAATGAGGACAAAAGCCTAGAAATAAACTACTTTCCACTTTGTTAATAGCAGTAATTCTTAATATACTGCTAACAGGTTTCAGCTTTCATTTAAAATTTGTCCACGAATGTAAATGTAGTCCACAAATATTGTGAAGGCGTCTCATGCTTTCTTCATTTTTCTACTTTAAAATAAAGTTTTTCTAAATTCCTCCTTTTTATCTTTTTGCCTGTTTCTAATAATTCACTCTGTTGTTCTTTCTTCCTGTTTTGCTATTCCGTTCATATTCTTCCTTTCATCTCCTTTATTGTCTTTTCCTTCATGTTTTATTCCTTTTTTCCCGTCCCTATTGCTATAAAAACTTCCCTGCTTTCTTTTGCCAGACAGTTATCAACCTTTAGCAGTCCCTCCTTAAAAATCTAGCTATTCAAGGAATCTCAATTTACTGCTTCTCTTTATCAGGCAGACATAAGCCATACTGAATGTGGCATTTTGCATCTTTATCAACATTTATCTGGGTCCAGGCTTTATGCTCAGTAAAACAGGGAATATGTCTCTGATTTTCACACACACACAGTGTCTGATCTTCTACAGACTGAGGTCAGCTTTCTGTTCAGATATTAATATAAATATTAAGCAGTCTTTCTTTTTAAATCATCCATCAAACTTTACATTCCTTAAAAATGATACTGTATAGCTGTGGCTATTTGGATTGGGTAGCTGCTTTAGAGGATCCCAGGAAAGACCAGATAGTGGAGTACAGCGATGTAGGGCTCTGTATGAGCTTCTGTTCCACTAACAAAGCAGCTAATTTTTGCAGGTTCCACTGTTCTCCCGGAAATCCTAAGTAATTTTCTTGCACAATGGAGGGATCATATCAAGGTAACACTCAGCTTTTCTGCAGCACAGTAGGAGCACAGGTAGATTCAGCTGTACAAAGACTCAATTGTCGCTGGTTGGTGGGTGATGGCGCAGCTATTCCTGTGCTCTGATCTCTGCTGGGGTCTCTCTGCCTTGCTTAATGTTCTGCGTCACAATACACAGAGTGGAATTTGTCAAATTGATTTCTGTTTCACATCCTTTGAAAAATCAGGCCCTTCATGTGAGTATTTAAAACAGTATTATATTAAAGCCTTTAATGCTGTAATTAAACTGGCTGCTGCAGAGCTTGTGCTTTGTTGATAGCCAAATCAAAATGATCAAGGCTTCAGAAGTCTGATGGCAGAGATGTAACGAAAGTTTGCTTAATTCTGCTTAATGCCGTATTACTAACATAGCACATGAAGAATTGGCATAACAAACTGAGCTGAACATATCTTTGAGTCATCTTTAGTGAAAGTTTATCTCTGAGAAGCGTGAAGAACCTGTGAGTGTACCCTGAGAGGGACAATGCCAAGCCTGTGAAAGCCACAGTAGGAAGAAGAATGCGTGAGCTGATAGTGAGGTTTGCCAATGCGATTGGCACTCCCAGGGTGTCCAGATCCCACACAGCAGCGAGTTCACGGCTTGGCTCTTCAGTCTAGCTGAAAGCAGCCAAAGAGATACCATGTGCAGGGTAGAGCACATAGGAACCAGAGCAAAAGGTGTGGGAACAGCTAAATTTCACCATACAGAGTGGTGGATTGCACAAAAGCAAGTAAGCGCTTAGGAGCTGTGAACAACCTGGGAGCAAGCTTGAGAAACATGCACTGAAAACCGGGAGGGTGACCTGTGGGCTTATTTGTTACATGAAAATGCTCTTGTGTTTTAATTCATTGTTTCCGAAACCAGTGTTGTCTAGTGTACTTGGGCTGCCCTTTGAACAGTGCTGGAGATTTTGAGGAAAGCTTGGCAGCTCCTGCCAGAACTCTGGAGTCTTTGTTGAAAACTAGCAAGTGACTCATTGCAGCAAACATCCAGACCATCCCCTGAATCCTACTGGGCTCCAGCAGCCAGTGCTGGAGAGGACGGGACCAAATGGGCACTGCGATCCCGGGACGTGAAGAAAGGGCACCAGGCTTTTCTGTGAAGAGAGTAGCCACTAAGTCCTGGTACTGACGCTGACCCAGAAGAATTGTGTTTCAGCATGTTAGATGGATGCAGGCTTTCTTCTCATAAAATTAGAGAAATGGGGGAAGTGGGTCTTTGTCAGGAGCTTTAAGATGAGTTGTGTTGGATAATTGCTTATGTCATAAAGTTGTAAAGGAAAATTTTGGAAGCAAGCAGAACTGATGGTGTGATTTGGCCCATGAAACTCCATGGTTAGTTTCCCAGGAACCTGTTTGCATGTAACAAAACACGTGTATGTGACTGTTAATAGCTTCTTTGGTGCTGCTGAGCTCTTGCTGTATTTCTGCGATACCTAAAGAAAGCACAGCTCTTAAATCTGTTGTGGCATTCAAAAATCAAATTAACTTACTCTATTTGGGGGGTAGTGGTGTCTAAATTAACTTAGATTGTTACTAGGCATCTGAAATCATCTACCCCAGAGAGGAGGAGGATGTCAGTTTTACCCTTCTTGTCCTGCTACTTGTGGTCAGAGTCTGGTTTTGAGATCACCAGGAAAGCATACGCTGATTTTGTTAGTTTCTGTCACATCATTTGTTCTCTTTCTGTCTCACTACCAGGATATCCCCATAGCACTTTCCATAACTGAGTAAAGAAATTGAATTTATTGTTGGTTTTCAAGAGCAGAAGAAAGACCAGTTGGTTCAGATATTTAAATCTTTGGAAAGGCCTCGCTGGCATAGGAATTTTAGACTAAGGAATAGAATTATGCATTTTAGTTTGACATTTTTCGTGTTTATTTTGAAAAGCTGTGGAAGACAGACAGGGTGAAGGTTAAAATAATATTAACTGAGCCCTCCAAATCTATCAGTTTCATTCTCTGTTTCCTGAGTACTACTGTAGTCAAAGTAAGTAGTTAATCAGAATCAGAAAGCCGTATTAGCATTGCTGACATGGATTTGTCAATAGTGAATTGGGAGGGTGGGAACTGAAAAAACCAACACAACCAAACCCCAGCTTTTGGCTCAAACTGCATTGCCGAAGATATTTGCGTTACATTGTTCTTTTAGAAATTCTATTAACCTGAAATCTTTCCAAAACCCTGAAGTCTGTTGCGAACTTAACAGTAAAACAGTTCTATGAGACTGCTTGTTCTGAAAAATTCAAGGAATGTGTAGTATTGTTTTAACATTCACTTGAAAGCATTTGGATAATTACTCACTCAAATGACAGTGTATCAAGCAGAGTCTTCGTTAACCTCTCTCTCGTGCCGCATACAGTCGCAGCGATGCTCGATGTGCTTCAGCAGCGTCATGCCCTGGCATCCCACAGTGCCCGGTTTCTTGCTGACTATCCACGTGCTCCTTATGCCAGGCTGGGGAGGGCAGCCTGACTGTGAAAAGAGTTAAGTAAAAATAACATTGCTGCAAACTGATTTAGTGAGACTTAGCACTTAAATATTACTATTTTTATCTGACATATGTGCTGTGTTAGTGTGGCGATAGCAGACTTGAGCAAGTCCTTAAGGAGAGAGAAATTAAAAAAGCGAAAAGATTGGCTACATCATCTTGTCCAGCCACTTCTAGTACAGAAACATGCTTTGTCTGGACAAGTTTTAATGGCCCCAATCTCTGGCTTCTGTCTCTTGCCTGGGGATGTTTTTGTGGCATAGCTGTTTCTCCTCTTTCCCCTACTCTAGTGCATTTTTGGTGTCAGTCTCCTTCCTCCTCCTCGGCACTTGAGAGATTTCTGAAAAGGCTGTCAGTTGTTATTCCTTTTTGCTGCTGAGGGAAGGAGGTGAAGGAAGGCAGTGTCCTATTGGAGACAGAAAGGGAGAGAGAGCAGGATGGGAAGATGTGTGGATGCTGCACCTTGAGCTGATACTTATGGATTCTGTGTGCTAAAATGACTTCTTTCTGCTAGCAGGCAGATACAGACACACCTGGCGTTTGCCAAGAGTCCCTCCCCACACCCCTGTGTGAACGGTGCACGGATACACTAGTTTTGTTGCTCTAATAGCTGTGAATTTTCCTAAAAGGACATTGGTTTTTTTGTTTAAAATAAGCTCCTTGTCACTGCAACGACAGCTCTTCTCTGTATATAATCCATAGGGTTTTTTTTCTTAATGCCATGTTGTAACACAGTCTGAAACAAAAATTGGCTACTGCTTTTGTTTCTTATCATTTAAACTGAGAGATGCCTCAAACAGTGTATCTAGGATAGAGAAAAGTACATCAGCCAGTTTTACTTGTAACGCAAAGACATTTTTTAACCCCCCCTTCCTAATTTAATCTTGTATTTCTCCCATCTAAAACCGTACAGTACATGAATGGAAGTGAGTTACTCACAAACCCATTGCTGTGCAGTGTTTCATGTAAACAAAGTCATGAGGATAAGCAAATGCCTTCCTTCTAATTAGCAGTGTGTTTTGTGGTTCAATACATTCCAAAGCGTAATAGACAGCTACAATGCCTAAAATAATCCCAGAGAAAAAACTTGCATGCCACGAAGATAGGGGTGGGAGGGAGAGGGGGCAGGAAAATCTGTTATCTGTGTTCTTGGAAGCCTTTTCTGTCTCCGTTTGGATACTGTCAGCTTTTTTTACAAAAACATTACAGCATCCAAGGGGAATTAGAAATACTTACTCATGACCACAACGTCAGATCTTAGGTTTGTCAGGAGAAAGCAATGCAAAAGCAGGATCTTGGACCCACTGCTTTCACTTTGGTTTTAACATGCTGATAAATGCCTCCTAACGCTGGAAAGATGTAAGGCTGGCTGTCTAGGTGGAATTCAGGAAGTTTAAAAGTCTTACCTCATAGATGTGACATGGTTTCTGGATCTGTGAAAGTGCTGTGTAAGTCCTATTGTTGTCTCTTGTGATGTCTGTGAAGTAACACAACTGCTTCCCTTTTATAGCAGTCTCTTATGAAATGGCCAGGGACCACTCGGAGCTGGGACACAAAACTGAGATGCTGCTGGTCAAATGGTTTGTAACTGAGATCACATTGGTCAAGTTGAACCTTTTAACTTCAACAAGAGTTATAAATATACCTTATGACAACATCAGTGAAAAGAGTAAAGGCAAAACTTTTCACTGGTAAGTTTTTGTTGGTTTCCATCCCAGCCTTTTTGCATCAGTCTGTGCCATACCCCGTGTGGTGACTGCAGTGTAGTCCCCACAGGGCTGAACAGGGTGGAAGCCCGTGAGCTCAGGAGCCTGCACTGCCACACCACTGTACGTTGCATTGCAGGGAGCTGGCAGTGTAGATGCCGCCTGTTCTCATCGAGAACGTCTGCGGAGCTCGTGTGGTTGCAGGGCTTGACCAGGCTTCAGCCCCTTTCAGGTGGGAGTGTATATTGTAACTCTTAGGCTTCCGTCTAACTCTTTCGCAAATCAAGGCAGACTAAAATCCAGTTTATAGGAAAAAGCCTTTACCCAAAGGCCAGACAGCTATAGGGCAGGAACAACAGCTGGTCGTGGTTGTGTTTTTTTTTTTTCTTTCCACGTTGCTGAGTGGAACATAATCCATGTTGCCAAAGCCCATCAGCTAAAGTTGTGACTTTGGGAAATGAAAATAAATGAGCTGTGACATACAGCTGCACAGTCTCCTTGAGGTGCAGATCTGCTGTCCGGACACAAACTGATGCAGTTGTTTTGCTGTGTAAAAGTATGAACTGGTTTTAACGCTTGCACCTTAGCTCAGGACATAGGTGAGAAAGATGTAGGAGAGAGACAGTGCTTTGAAACTGGTCTTGATAAACCTGAGAAGAGCTGCCAATAATTAATGGTGAAGATAATTAACTGTTGGAACAACTTACCTAGGGCATGTGCCTGGATCTTTATGATCTGAAATCTTTAAGTCTAGATTGGATGCCTTTCAAAAAAAGATGCTTTGACTGAACTGCCGGTCCTTGGGCTTCGTACAGGAACACAAAATCTCCTGGCCTATGCTGGAAATGAGGTCAGACCAACTCAAGGATGGACGGTTTCTACATGCTGCTCCTCTTCTGATCTTCTGCTGGTGATCTCTGGGCCACCACAGTTTTTGCAATACTGCACTTCACAGAAAAGTCTTGGCATGGCTCTGTGCCTTTCCCCGTAGGGTATGCACTGGTGCCCACCATACAGCTGGCAGGCTGAGCAGTCAGCCCCCCACCATCCACTGCGGCTCCCGTGCAGTTTGCAGTTGGCCATCTGAGAGCGAATGACAGTCATGATCCCTTCTGACCTCTGGCACCTTGGGAACCCCACAAAGAGAGGAAGACAAATGAAATGTTTTCATCCCATCCTCCCAGGAGCCCCCAGACAGAGATGCGCCTCTGCAGCAGCATAAATGCTGGTGGTGAAAGAGGCTTGTGATGAGCACAATCCATTGTTGGGAGCCTTCTCATGTCTCTTGGCCAATGTCGGCAGAAGTTGCTCTCGTTAAAAAAAGTGTTAGCAAGCAGCTGTTCGGGTGATGCCCTCCAGAGATGTGGCAATCTGAGCTGCTCCTTTTTACCACACACAAGTCATTTCCCAAAATATTTATCATGGTTTTGATTTTTGCCTGAAACTGAATTTTCTCTGGCTGGAATGAAATTGCTCTGGATTTGGTAAGGCTGAGATTTTTCACTCACCAGATTAGGTTGTACACATGTGAAGTGTTGACATGTCTTTCCCTTTGGTTTGTTAGAGATAAATAAGACTTTTAGATTTCAATTTTTAACAATATCTTTAAAAATTAATCTCTTACAATGGGTATAACGTGCACATGTGAATGTAGTTACAAAGTATGATATTTTGCAGAACTTGAATAGATTGTAAATTAACCACTTCTAGTAATACAGTAATATAAAAAGACCTTGCATTTGTATCTTAAAATACCATGAAGTGGGATTAAAACTGACTTTTTAACCTTTCTTTTCATACTTTTTTTTTTTTTTAAATGTGTGGTTCCCTGGTTTTAATGTTGCAGCAACAGTTTGTGGCCCAGAAATAACAGTGTGCTAACTATGAAAGTTGGAGTGACTCATGGCTGACTTGAGAAGTTAATTCTCCACGTTTTGTCTTTAGGAGACTGTCACTGTAACAGTATCAGCAGCAGCCCTCCCAGGCTCCCGGGTAGTGCAGAAAAAGGCCAAAACTATCTGTTCTCATCACACACACACACAGCCGTTTCAATGGAAAACTCGAGCTGCTGGTATTTCCATAGAGATGGGCCCTAGATCCATGATAGTACATCTCAAGAACTTGTATCTTCAATTTTCTTAGCTGTTTTCTGCAGCTTTCTGAACAAAAATATCCATGCTCTGAGTTCAGAAAGGTCACTGTCCTCAACCACAAATTTAATTAACAGCTTGCCCCTTCTACTGACTATTTATGTTTTCCCTCTTGAGTTAATTTACCCCAGTGTCCCATGTTAGGAGCCTTTCGTTTCTGCTTGAGGGAGTAGGTGCCTACACGAGCAGCCCCAGGGATGTGAAGCTCAGTAAGTGATCACCAGTGGGAGCCGGGCTTATACACAGCATTACACCGTGGAAAGCTTCCCATCTCCTGTTGCAGACAAAATGTCCGCAAGAACAATACCACTACTCTCCTAAATTCCTGCGTTTTGCAGATGTGAAGCTCGGTTTCTACAGGGGAAGCAAGGCTCTTTCGGGGGAGCTCATAGCGCTCTGTCTTTTTGCTGCTGCTGCTAATTTTTGTGAGCACCGTAGAATACAGTAGAAAATTGAAACTGTGTGAAAGATCAACAAATCAGGGTAGAATGTCACGCAGCAACATCTGTTAACTTTGGCTCTATCTCATATCCCCCTGACCCCCCCTTTCCAGCCACAAATCTGCTGTTTTGTGGGAGCTCGGAGTGACAGGGACTTGGAGGGGGGGTGAAAGTGTCTAGCTGTTTCTTGGTGGTCTGAAGTGCCCACATTGCACACACCGCCCCTGCTTTCGGAGGGAAAGTTATGGAGATTCCAAAGCTGGATCCACCAGCAGTTCATCTGGTGGTAAAAAGAACAGTAAAAGCAAATCCCAGGAACGAATCTTCAGTGCCGAGAAAGGTTATATAAAAACGTTTCTTCATGGACATCCCATTACCATGTACGTGCCAAAGAGCAAGTAGAATCTTACAATTTGTAAGCAAAAGTAGAACTACCAGCCAAGAGGCTTAAACTGGAATTGGTCTATGGGTAAAGGAGTCAGGACTGTTGCAGTAATCTCTGTCTTCTTCTAATGTGTGAAACTGTGTATTTTGTCACATCTGTAGTTGCATTATTCGATGTTGAAGAGCAACTTCAGAGACATTACACGGATCATAATGATGATGTGAAGTACCTGGCTGTCCATCCTAATAGGATCACTGTAGCAGCAGGTCAAGTTGCAGGGACATCCAAGGACGGAAAACAGTTGCCACCACATGTGCATGTCTGGGATTGTGTAACTCTGAATACACGGCATGTCATCGAAATGGGGATTTTTGGCTGAGCTGTTACTTGCCCTGCTTTTTCTAAACCTAATGGAGGACGTAACCTGTGCTCTGTGGGCGACTCAAATGACCATGTGCTTTCTTTGTGGTACAAAGAAGAAAAGCTGGAGATGTCGTGTGCTCTAGTGAGGCTGTACTTGCTGCAGATTTTCACCCTACTGACACAAATGTAGTAGTTACTTGTGGAAAATCCCACCTTTCTCTTGGGATACAAGAAGGGAATTCCCTTATTGAAAAGCAAGGATTATTTGAGAAACAAAAGAAGTCAAAGTTTGTCCTGTGTGTGACCTTTTCTGCAAATGGTGATACTATTACAGGAGACTCAAGCGGAAATATTTTGGTTTGGGAAAAAGGTACCAATAGAATACGTCAGGTGGTTCATGGGGTGCACGTGAGTGCGCAGTATCTGTGCTGTGTATGCTGCGAGATGGTAGACTAGTAGCAGGAGACAGAAAAGACCAAAAGCTGATCTCTTAGAATGAAAATTACCCAAAATGTCACAAAAGTGAGATTCCAGAGCAGTTCGGTCCAATAAGAACAGCAGGAGAGGGAAAGGGAATGTTGTATTGATAGGAACTGCTAGAAACTTTGTCCTACAGGGCATGCTATCAGGAGATTTTTTTCCCAGTTACCCAGGGTCACACTGATGAGCTTTGGAGACTTGCAGTCCATTCCTCTAAACCTCATTTCTTCACTTGTGGACATGACAAACACATTACCCTCTGGCATGCTACCACTCATCGTCCTATCTGGAACAAGACTATAGAGGGTCCAGCAGCGTCTGAAGGCTTTCATCCTTCAGCATCTGCTGTTGCAGCAGGGACACTGGCCGAAAGGTGATTTGTGTTTGACACGGAAACGTAAGACTTGGTCACTGTACACACAGATGGAAACAAACAGCTGCCTGTAATGTGTTACTCACCAGATGGAAACTTCTTGGCAGTAGGTTCCACGACAACTGTATTTATATATATGGCAAAAGTCAAAATGGAAGAGAGTACACTAGAGCTGGGAAATGTTCGGGTCATTCCAGCTTCATTATTCATCTGAATTGATCTGTTAATTCACAATATCTTGTGTCTAATTCAGGAGACTATGAAATCTTATACTGGATCCCCTCTGTTTGTAAACCAGTCGTGAGTGTTGAAACAACCAGAGATGTAGAATGGGCCACTGACACCTGTACTGTAGGATTCCTGTTTTTGGTGTATGACCTGAAGGTTCAGATGGAACAGCTATCAATGCTGTCTGTTGATCACATGGGAGAAAACATACCAACAGGGGATGATTTTGGCAAAGTACATCTCGTATCCATGTTCACAGTTTAGGGCTCCAAGCCACGTCTCCAGTGGACACAGCAGTCATGTAAGCAATGCAGATTTTCGCTGTGAAGACACCCATCTCATCGCCACAGGCGGGAAAGATAGAAGTATTATGCAGTGGCAAGTCATTGAGAGGAAACATCAGTGTGAACCCACACAGTTGGGTTGACCATGCACAGACCTTAAAAAGAGAAGGCATATTAAAAACTTAACAGTCTGTTTGCAGTTTAGCCTGGTCCCTGTGATTTGTTTTGTTTAAAACTTTTTTACAAGCCTCAGGAAAACTAATCCCTGTGCTGGTTACCTTACTCAGTCTAGCGTTGGGGTTTTTTTCATTGTCGCACCTTAAGAATGATTGTTTTCTCTATCTTTTTCTGTTGTGCCTGCCACCGGGGTTGAGTTAGCCGCAGTGCCTGTCCGTCTGGTTTCCATCTCCTTCCCCTGAGGGTGCTGCATAACACCGGGCAGTGTTTGGTAGATACTGGCCAGGGCCCAGCACAGTGCGGTGAGTTGCTCCTCTTTGGAATAGCCACAGCGTTTTCTTCTCAAATATTCTGTCACTTAATCAGGATCCTGTAGTTATTCAGGCGTGAAGTCCCAGCCCATTGGAGGGGAGTTCTCTAGATACCTGCCCATGTTCTCCCATGTGCCGTGCCACCCCTGACGGTCCAGCCTCGGGCAGATCTCTGGGCGGCAGTCTTAAATAGTTGCTTAACCCAAAGCAAGAACTGAAACACATGCCGGTGACGTAGCAACAGGACCAGGCTGGTTTGAACATCCCAAGGATATTCAAAATTCTCAAAACTGTCATATCTGTCACGAAGGAGAAAAGGGAAGTGAAAGAGCTGGGGAAGGTATCCCCCTCTGTTTCCCACATAGATTGAGTGTGATTATTAATAAATTCTGAGAAATGGTGCCTGAGGTATGGGCAGGAGAGCAATGCTGCATAAAC
>VXBO01001777.1:504000-554920 GCA_013400135.1 Rhinoptilus africanus | reverse complement strand
AGCAATGCTGCATAAACACCCCAACATAACCGTCTGAACAGTGATGTTATATCATAAGCTGGTATCACACAGGACAGCAAAATGATAATTCTGATCCCTGTCCCAGAGGTAATAAATGTGATCTTGGGGAGTACATAGAGCATGTAAGAATTTACGTAACGCAGCCATGAGAACAAGTGAAGCAATATTGTCACCAGTGACTATTTAACGTATAAAATAAATGCATATAAAACATTCATTTTTGCACGCTCTGGTCAGGTCTGTCGTTATCTCAACCCTTTGAGCCAAAAAGGTGCCAAAAAGGACTGTTGTGGTTTAACTTCGGATGGCAGCAACCGTGCCGCTCTCTCAAATTCCACCCCCATGCCGAAGAATTGGAAGAAAAAGGCAAAACTGGGTTTGCCTTTTGTGTGGGTTGAGTCAAAGGCAGTTTAACAGAACGGCAAAGGGAACAGGAAAAGAACAACCATAACACGGATAGTGGAATGTCCAAACACGACGACAGACCCACCGCTCACCGAGCGCACCAAGAACGCCCCAGCCCCTTCCTGCCCCTTCCCCCAGCAGCTCCAGGCCCCAGCCTGGGCACGGCTCACATGGCGTGGGATACCTGTGTCCCTGCCGGAGCCCGGGGAGGATTAACTGTGTTCCTGCTGGAACCAGGACAATAGTCTAGTGGTGGGGTTTTTTTGCATTGTGTCACACTTTAAGAATGATCGTTTTCTGTTGTACAATATACAATGCAGTACAAGTTTAATATAAGAAATGTGGCTTGACAGTTTGCGATACAGTGGTATCAGTGCAGTGTGACTATCTTAAATATTTTCTATAAACAATGCTAAAATGGTCACAAAAATCCCTTTCAAATACTGTATATATGGGCTCATTTGTTTCACTATCTACACTTTGTACTGTGCATCTACTTATTTAGAAAAATCTATGACAATATCATGTTACCAAATTGTTTTTGATGGAGGATGATGAATACAAAAAGTATAAACTGAGATGGAAGATGCAAAAATTAGTGTTCTAGACCTGAAAATGTGACTGCTGGTAAGTTTGCATTCTCTTGGGAATAGCACCGCTAGGTATCACTTGTGAGGAGCTGTGTTCCCTTTCAAGTGAATCCGCAGGTCGTGCTTNGAATTGGAAGAAAAAGGCAAAACTGGGTTTGCCTTTTGTGTGGGTTGAGTCAAAGGCAGTTTAACAGAACGGCAAAGGGAACAGGAAAAGAACAACCATAACACGGATAGTGGAATGTCCAAACACGACGACAGACCCACCACTCACCGACCGCACCAAGAACGCCCCAGCCCCTTCCTGCCCCTTCCCCCAGCAGCTCCAGGCCCCAGCCTGGGCACGGCTCACATGGCGTGGGATACCTGTGTCCCTGCCGGAGCCCGGGGAGGATTAACTGTGTTCCTGCTGGAACCAGGACAATAGTCTAGTGGTGGGGTTTTTTTGCATTGTGTCACACTTTAAGAATGATCGTTTTCTGTTGTACAATATACAATGCAGTACAAGTTTAATATAAGAAATGTGGCTTGACAGTTTGCGATACAGTGGTATCAGTGCAGTGTGACTATCTTAAATATTTTCTATAAACAATGCTAAAATGGTCACAAAAATCCCTTTCAAATACTGTATATATGGGCTCATTTGTTTCACTATCTACACTTTGTACTGTGCATCTACTTATTTAGAAAAATCTATGACAATATCATGTTACCAAATTGTTTTTGATGGAGGATGATGAATACAAAAAGTATAAACTGAGATGGAAGATGCAAAAATTAGTGTTCTAGACCTGAAAATGTGACTGCTGGTAAGTTTGCATTCTCTTGGGAATAGCACCGCTAGGTATCACTTGTGAGGAGCTGTGTTCCCTTTCAAGTGAATCCGCAGGTCGTGCTTCAGTTTGACCTGAATATCTCAGCAGAGTTTACGGATGTCTGTGTGGTTCAGGTATTCCATATGTATTTAAATTAAAAATCTTTTTACTTGGGCATGAACAATTTCTTTTTCAAAACAAACCAGAAAAGCTTGGCCACATCCCCATTATTTTAAGACCAAATAGAGCAAGTCTAAAGATAACTTTTTAAGTGTACCATAAACCTGCAGAGGGTAAAGGAAGTCTACATGATTCTGTGATTCTGTGATCTGGAATGAAAGTTCTACATTTGTGTGTTTCTGTATTATTAGTTATGAAACAAATGGGAATTTGCTGAATGAATTAATTGTATTGCGCCATAAAAGTCTATCTTGCGCCATAAAAGTCTATCTTAAGAGCCATTATATATGGGAGCTTACAAAACCTGCAGAGAGAAATAAAAGCGGCTTTCCTTTCTAATTAGGGCTTCCAGGAAATCATTGATTACAGAATCAAATAGGGTTGCTGAGAGACCTTTGTTTGATATTACTTCTGATAAAGAAAATTTTTACCTATTAATAATATTACTAGTGATGCTGGAAGCAGCTGCACTGTCTAATGCTAAGCCTGCCTTCAATAGAACTTCCCTCTTTCCTCCTACCTTGTCCAAAGAGCTATAGCTAATGAAACATTCCTTCCAAATTGTAGATCCCAGTAAATATTTAAATCATGAAGAAATGACAGATATAGAAGATAGTATATTCTTAATTGTTCTTAACGGGATGCTCTTTGTCTGGACCAGGTTAATGTTATAAGCTGTTCTTGCATTGCATTTTAAAAAAGTCAAAACAAAACCGTGACCCAGTATGTAGAAACCTTTTCCTTTTTTTTTTAACAGGGTCAGCATATTTCACTAGCTCCCATTCAAAAGCTAGAGGAAGCTTTGTATGAGTATCAGCCTCTGCAAGTGGAGACATATGGTCCACAAGTTCCAGAGCTTGAAGTGCTGGGAAGGCTGGGGTAAGTTACACAGCAAGTTTTAATTCCCATTTCATGGCATTCTGTATGGGACTGTAACCATCTTCAGTTTGCCAGCATGTAGGGGTCTTTTTTCTTTCTTTCTTTCTTTCTTTTTTTTTTTTTTTTTAAGGATCTTAACAAAATATTAGACTTCCTGCCCAACCAACATTTTGTTTGGGTGGATAAGCTGAAATTTTTGGTCCTCTACTCTTTATAGATCTATTGAGAGCTGGACTGGATTGCATTAGTGTTTTTAAGGTTGTCCTTGGCAGTCGTAGTGAAGTAGCTGTTCATTTTCAGTTGCACGGTATTAAAAAATAAATAAATAAAAATCTGGGGCTTAATTTACCCAGCTGTAAGCCAGTAAAAATATTAAAGTTGGGCTGTTTGCCATGGAAAAGGGTAGATTTACTTGTCGACTGCTGTCTACAGTCAAACTGCGTTTGTGAGAAATGAAGCACAGAGCTTAACTTTGTCAAAAAATATAATGTAGGGCTGGTCCAGCAGCTTGGCGTGCAGCCGTGTTGGGCAGAGAGTTTGGGAGGCTGCTGTACCTGGGTAGTGGAGGCTGGGAAGTCCGAAGGTGACGTGTCTGCTCTCTAGAGACCTGTTTGTAGCTGAATGCCTTGGAAATGTGTAGCTACTGGGATAGTGAGTGTCACCCAACTCGTCGTGGCCTAACTTTCAAGGTCACCAGCACTTAGAGTGGCTGGAAAATTACGTGGCAGAGTGAATGCACAGACTGGCAAGGCAAGAAAGAGTTCCAAAAAATAACTGTTTGTGTTTGACTGTGCAATATGGGAAAACTGAAGCCACAAAGTGCTGAACACTTTAGTGTGCAATTTCAGAGACCAGTGAAATACAAACAGGAATCTCAACTAGTTCACTGGCACAGGAGAAATTGTATCTCATCCAGAAAATGATAGAAGTAGATAGATTTTTTTTAATTGTTATTATTCTTTTTAAAGTAAATAAGCAACCTGATGGTGCTTCAGAAAATTCAAGGCTGTCTGGAATTGAGGTTGTCTTCATTTTTGTTGTTTCTGTGTGCTCCTGATGCCTCTAGCTTTCAGTATCTGATATCAAGCTTCTGAGACCAAATATCTACGAGCAGTTTAAACTTGGGCAGAGCCAGACTCAGCCTTCACCACCTGTTTGGATGAAGGGACGCCCACTTTGAGGGGAGCTTTGAGTCCTTCTCAGCCCTAAGCCTCATCACAAATGAAAATACTTGGGTGGGGGAGAAAGGTGACCTGTGCAGGGAGGATTCTCAGCCCCTGTCCCGTTGGCTGTGCCCTTGTAAGGTGAGTGCTGACATCCAGATCCAGCAGGAACCCTGTGCCCTCTGTGTCCTTCCCGTCTAACTGCCTGACACTGGTTTGAAGGCAACCCGCCACCTTGCAGAGCAAAATCCCTTAAATACTGCAGTTGTGTTACAACATCTGTGCGCGAGCGTATTTGGAGCAGGGTTTGCAAACAACCTTTTCTTGGAGACGCTTCGACACACGCTTCGTTTCACCCGTCCAAGCACGAAGGGCTCGGCTCTGGAGGTGATGAAGGAGTTAAGAGTGGCAGGGGGGCTGGGTGGTGCAGGGGGAGGTGTGGGGGTGGGTTGGTGGTGCCCACCAGAGGAGTGCTGAGTCCTGAGGCTCTTTGCAATTCCAAAACAAATATATCGATGCTGTGGGTTCCCGGCCGGTACAACTCCAACCCTACTCCGTGGGGTGTCTGAAATACCTTAAACCATGCAAGGCTGCTGGTTTATATGTTTGTGTTTCTGTGTTTATATGAACTCATGCGCATTTCCTGTTGATGATGAATGCCCAACTAATGTGCCCCCGTCATTGCTTTGGGTTTTTTCAGGCAGCTGCGTACAGCTGCCTGGGTGAGGCAGAAGAACTGGGCACAATGTTCTCCACTCCTGCTAAAGATTTTTAGTTTCCTATTCATTTGGACTATTATAGAGACAGGTTAACTCTAAATTTTTTTTTTTTGTTCATTTTGTTTTTTCTTCTTTTCATGTTCTTGTTAATAATTTTGCAGTCTGGCTATTTATTGCTGCTAAATAGTTCCCTCAAATGTGCAGGCTGTCATCATCTGAGTTTCTGGAGCCAGACTCATTGCAAGGACACTGCCAGCCTGAGACTTTTAATTCACTTCTGGTAGCATAGTTTATTGACTTCTTTTTTTCTTTTTTTTTTTTAAAGATGCACTTAATAACTTCAAAACCCTTGGTAGAATGGGCTTTACGAATATTCGGATCTTAACCTCTTACCTTCTCAAGACTCACTTTAGGTTTCAGCATCAGTGTTGTTTTTCTTTCTTAGTAAGTTGCTGTAATGAGGGAGACAGCTGGCAAGGAGGTTTCTAGCAAAGAGCAAGAAAAAGGGAGAATTCTTAAGGGGTCATTTAGAACATTTGTTAGGGATCTTTTATAATTAAAAAAAATTGCTTTTTAAGATGACATGTATTATTTACTCATTAGGCTTTACAAATAACTTTGCATACAGTCCAATAAACTTGGTTCTGCATCCTCCCACTGCTCTTCTGTATGGATTTTGCATGTTTTGCAAAAAAGGAAATTTATGTTCAAACTGTTTTTAGAAATTTGGTTTCAGTTTCTCTTGAGGCAGTAATTTTTCTTTCTTTCCATGTACTGAAAAAAGCCCATTAACATCCATATGATGCATTTTTTGCCATTGTGTTGGAAGCCTGAGGATAATGAATAAATAGGTTTTAATTTTTTTTTCCAACACAACTGTTTGGTGTAATGTGTAGAGGTTTGTGTCCTTCAGGGAGGCTCACCCTTTTTTTAGTGGAGGGGGATTTTTCTGGAAGTAATGAAGTATAGGAAATAATCCTGAATTACACGGCTTTTTGGGAGCAATGTGTATTGTGATAACTTGTAGACAGTATTTAACCTTCTGGCAGGGGGAGTGAGCCTTTCTCAGCCTCTGATACAGCTTCCCTTGACGATGTGTCTGTGAGGTTCCTACGAGGACGTCTTAGTGGCCGATAGTCCCGTGGATACACGCTGAACATGCCAGGTTGGTGCTGGTTTGACCTGGGTGGCAAAAGTCACTTTGGGTGAGGCCAGCTCATGCCTGTCAGCTGTCAGATGGACTGTGACTTGAAAGGAAGAAGGGGAGAAGACGTGCATGAGAATGTCTCCCAAACCTGTGGTATTGTCCTTGGAGAAAAATGGGGTCTTTGATCACTGTAACGTTCCTGTCCTGGAGGCAGGCTCTATAACCGCACATCCTTCTGTAGTGACCAGTAAGTCCTAGTTCTGTGCAACTTGGTCACTACTCTTAATTACATCAGTGGTGTGCGTTGGGAAATTGTCGGTTTCTGGGTGGAGTTGAAGGCAACCTGCTGATGGTAATCATGTTTAGAGAGCTCTGTCTTGTCGAGATGCTGCTGGCACTTCTGCTGTCACCAGAAAAGATTGGGTTGGTGTAATTTGACAAAAGTGAGGAGTGTCATCTTTTGATTCAAACTGGTCCAAATCTGTTGAACCGCCAAAGTCATTGCAAGGCGGCGTGACCTACCGTGGCTTTCGGGGAGAGGAGGTGTGCGGTTAAGAGAGAGAGCATGAGCGCCTGGATGCTCAGGCACTCACTGCAATTACTTTACTTTGAGGTTTTCTAAGAGGGGCAAAAAAGGCATTTGTGGGTTTTTTTTCTTTTTTTGCCCCCTATGTTTTAGCTGAGCACACTGAATTTGTGTGGTTGGAGGTCTGGATTTTTCTTACTGCAAAACAAAAGAAATGAAAAATATAACAAACTCTGACATGCCAAGTAGTGAAAGACCAAAACAGGATGGAGATGGAAATTAGTTTGTTGTTTTAAAAATGTATGTTTGTTGTGTAGTTTTGATTAAAAAAAAAAAAGCAGCCAACAAAGAACAAAAAACCCAAACCCTGAGGATCAAAATTATGTTTGTTTGAGGTCCTGAAAAATGTACAGACATTCTTGGCATTAATTGTAAGTAGGTACGGCTAGCAGGGTCGGCCACACAGCGTTCTCACAGCGAGTATTTACAGCTGTGGAAGAGCCATACACAAGCTACTTAAAAACTGACTATAAATTGAAAATCTCCTTATGTGATTAACATTTTGGGTAAAGATGTGTGAATTTCACATCTTAAAGTTTAGAAACAGTCTCTTGTAATTTACAGTGGATTCTGCTCTTAACACAGCACCAGTCCTATTCTTGCCATTCTTACAAAATAGAGGTAATTTACGAGACTAAAAATTTCTGTTTGCACTCTGCTTTAAAAATCTTCTGCCTTAACAAAGAACTTTTGTGCAGACCTTGCGATCAAGTCAAGCCTGAGCTGCTTAAGATAAAATTGTGTTTGCTTCCTTAACTTTGGCTGGAGAGATACATCCTGAATATATACATGTGTGTATAAAGAAAATCTGACTTTGCTCCCAAAATCTTCTCTTTTCTTCAGGGAAGAATGTGACTTCCCTTTGATCTATCAGTTTGTTTTCATGTATAACCACGTTGTTAGGAGCACTCCAGTTAATCAGCTTTTTGTTTAAATATGACGCAAAAATAAATTTCAATGATGAACAATAATCTAATGGGGATAGGTAACATACCTTGATAATTCAAAAGTTAAATCTAAGCAAAATGTCATTTTAAGAGTTGAGGGGAAGTACTGAAGCAAAATCAGAGTCCTGTGGAAGTCTGTGCGTATAACAAATGTGTTTTAGCCCACTGTGCTTTTTGGAACAAAAATCTGCGTTGATTCGTTCCTTTTTTTCCTAGTGTAGGACAGCTCAGTCATTTTAAATTTTGATTTAAGCTGAGGAGGTTGGATTTCATATCTGTTAGAGCTTTGTTAGTGTTTAATTTTTAACCTTCATTTCAAGTGGAAAATTTCTGCATATTTCTTCGTTGTACAGCGTTGTAGTGTAATATGAAACACATGTAGAGTTCTGGCACTTAATCTAGAAATGACTCGTGTAACTTCTTTGCTGTCAATCATAGTGGTTTGGGGTTTGGGTTTTTTTTGAGTGAGGCAATAGTAAGGATGCTCTCAAAACTCTTCTTAAACCATCCTTGATCTGATCTTTCTCTGGATTAGTTTTTGCTAAAATCCTGTCAGTGGCTGCATTAGGTTGAAGACAGTGAAATAACTGAGAATCGAGTTGGAGTGGGTGACAGGACCACTGGGCTTTAAAAGTTGTAGCAGGTGATTTTTCACATCTGCTCTCTTTGTCATTGGGGTATGCAGATATTTCTTGAATCTTGAAAAACGAGAAAAGCCGCAAATGAAGGACTTATTTGATCTGCTTTGGCCCATTGATTTTGAACACTCAATTCATTCTGCTCCTTTGAATAGAATATAGTTCCTCAATAAGCTCAGTAGTCAGAGTCAAAAGATTGAGTAAGAGCAAGGAAAGTTTGTCTTGCTTTGGAGAGCATGTAGAGGGCTGCACTCCTTGCAGGAATTCTCTTGGCTACCAAGGCATATGGTCTGAATTTCCCAGTGTCTCCTGCTGCAGGGCCTGATCCTCTGCAGAAAGATTTCTGTCGGCTGCAATGTGTTTTGAATCAGGCACCTAATCAATGAGAATTATCAGGTAAGTAGTGATTACTGCTTTGAAGGCATAGCTCCATTTGCATACAGCCTTTTAAAGTGACGCATTTTTTCTCATTTTGTCTGGAACAATTGAATAACCTTTGAATGACAATAGAAGTACTAGGTGGGTATGCATTTTTGGAATAGTGAATACGGCTAAGTGTGCTGTCTTTTTCAAGCGAGGGTGGAACAAGGAGACAGAACTATGTGTAAACCATCTTAATTGGGTTTGATGTAGAAACTTTCTTGTATTGCTTCAGCATACTGTAGAAATCCTACAGGTTTTGTTGTAGGTTTTTGGAAGGACGCAAATTTAATATAGAGGAGGTAGATAGCACCAGTTTTTCCAAGTGAGTGGAAATCGAGGAAAGAAGCACAGCCTCTAGTAAGTCTGAAATCTTACTGTTTAAGAAATCAGTTTCCTGGCAAAAACGTCTATGAACATTTCAAACGACACCCTGTAGTATATGGTGTTTTGCATGGAGCTCTTCTGTCAAGGTCATTAGCAATTGAATATATTAAAAGCGGAGTGCTTATGAAACGGAGACTTTTGCTTCCTGCCGCCCACCTGTGGGTATAGTGTGGGTTCTGTAACTGTAAAAGGTCTCGGGAGGGTTATAAAAGCAGAGAATATGGAAAATATATAAAGAAACAAAGAAGGAAGCCTGCATACACCATGTAGTTTCTTATATGTAAAGTTGGCTGTACTTGTATATGTACCACTAAATTAGCCTCAAAAGCTGGCCATGACAGCAGAATGTCCATAGTAATTGTTTTTGTTGGCGTTTGGCTTCAAAATTAACTCATCAATCTAACATGAGTCTCTGTGCTTAGAATGCTGGTCTGGTAATGTTTTTTTACTTTTTCGTGCAATCATGGAAAAAATATGTTTCTGCTCGAAGCAGTTGTCAAACAAGCTTCTTTCATCGACAATCAGACACAGCGCAGCTGAGTAAGGCTGTTTAGTCTAGAATAAATACTCGAGAGATTACAAGGTCACTGTAGGAAATGTAATTATACCATTTATTCCAGAATAGTCTTTTTGTAGTGTGGGCTTGCAGAATACAAAATCATGCATTTATTAAAATACATATAATATGAAGAAAAAAATATTCAGTCTTAGCGTAAGGGATGGAGAATTGCCTGGCAAATTGTACTACATGTTTAACCAGTATATATTTTAAATTACTTCAAAAAATCAGGATGGTAATATTGGCTTTATTATTGTAAGTTGGAGGCAAACCCTGAGCTGTCTCTGCAGACGTAGAGGCAGTGAGGCTAAGTAGGCAGCTGAAGGTGTCAGCCGAGCCGTCTGCTGATGGATTATAATGTGGCAGGAGGCATCCTGCAATCGTGTGGGCCAAATGCCCTATTTTCTGCCGTCTTTTGTGTCTCTCCAAATCAAAGCCTTGTTACTACCAGCCACTTAAAAATACCTGATGGTCTGTGGTATCTCTTAGCTTTTACTGAAAGCTGTTCTTTGCTTTTATCCTTCCCTTCATCCCCTGCATTGATACCACTGTTGATGTATTGTTCTCCCGTGACTTCATATGTCCACAGACTTTACTCCTTAGTTGTCCTCCATAAGCTTAGCAAAATAAATTTTTGTAGAAGTTAGATTTTAGGTCTTCTGTTGCTTCTCTGAAATTACGTGGTAAGTTTGAGGTCAGTAGGTTTTGTGCTTAGTGTTTTTCTTTTTCTTTTCTTTTTTTCCCCCTTGCTTCTCCTGCATCATATTCCCCTTTTTGAGTCTTTCTCTGACTCCTCAGCCATATGTATAATTGCATTGGGACTTGTGTGGTTGCCAAAAGAAAAACGATCCATTTTGCGTGTGCAGGAGTGATCCTACCTGCTTATCTCTTCTGCAACAGAAGAGCAACAGTGTCCTCAGCTTTTGTAGTTCGTCCCAAGACAGAACACCAAAATGCTTTCTTTAAGCCCCGTGTTAGACTAGAGAGGCAGGAACACCTTTGCGATGAGGAGCAAAGTCTGTCCAACGATGGTCATAGAGAATATGGGAGCTCCTGGAGGGCCGCTGCTGAGAGAAAACTTCTCCTCCTGCCCAGCATCTGAGCATCGCTCCTGGTTTGTACTTGGCTGCAAGGAATGTCAGAGATGTCATGACAAGGAGTTGCTCTGGGGCTGTTTAGGCAAAAGCTGTACGGTTTTCTGAAGAGTCTGTTTGGATGGACTAATCTTTTAAATTAATTATTTAGTCTCTTGCACTTGAAGTAGAAAGGGGAGGTGCATCCTGTTTTGAATTTACCCTCTAAGGCTTTTGTAAAAATCCATTTTAATAAAAATGCAAGTAGGAAGCCTGAAAAAAAGGAAGAGAGAGAGGCTTGCTAGACCCTGCAGCACTTGTTTCAAGAAGGGGAGTTACGTATAGTGAAAATAGTTAGACTGGGGACAGCCTGCAAACCAGACCACTAAAGGGGAAAATAAAGCCAGAAATGATGCACCTTCTTGACTCTGACACCAATAAACATAGCTGTAAAGCAGCCTTCCGAATGAAAATTGTGTGTTCAGGTATCAAATGACTGAAAAGGTGAATTATAAGTTTCCTGAAATGGCAGAGAGAAGCATGGGGGAGTCTTGCTTTGAAGCTTTATGCAGCTTTTCAACCTGTTGCTCATGATTCTTTAACCCTCTTCAGATAGCTTTATTGCAGCTTTATTCTTCATAAGTAGTATTTTTCACAGTGATCAGGAGCCAACAATGTTTAAAGCTTGTCTCTCTGAAGAGTGCTAAGTCATAGGAGTGAGGGATGTCTTCCTGGAGGAGCATGCTGTTTGCCAAAGTCAGTAATTCCATTCATAAATTTGATCCTACTTTTGTAACTGATCTCACACCTGATATGATGGATGGCAAGATTTTTAAGGGTTGGGCTGGTAGTCTCTGCTTTCTTAATTTTATAATAACCCTGATGTCCCGCAGATTAGATCACACTGGAGGAACTTTTCGGAAAAGTGTAACTAGAGAACTTTCCTTAGAGTTAATGGCACCTGATCACATGTATTCTCTTATTTATTTTTACTAGTTTCCTTTTAAAAAAATTTAAAATTTCAAGTTTTACACACCCATAAGAATTGGAGTTTATATCTCGCTCCATTCCAGCAGTTTGTGCATCTGTTCACTGCAGTCACACTTCGTGGAGCCAGTGGGATCTTAGGGGTAACTGAGACCCTAGCTGCTGCATGAAAAGAAGTGGTTGGATATAGAAGGGGGACCCTAAAAGTACCTTGACTGACAAAAAGGCTGCCTGGAAAGGTTATAACTTATTAGCGACGAGAGAAACTGCGTGGAGTGAGACACCTCATAGATGTCCTAACTGCCCAAGAAAAGCTGCAGCTGGAGCTTGTAAGCACCCAAAGACCAAGCCCCCAGAAGCCAGATTGCATTGGTTCTGGTGTATTTGCAGAATGAGGTGCAATCAATGAATTATCTAAATACTAGTCATTTATAAGCATCCTCTGCTTTCATTTCAAATTGGCCTCTGTATCACTCATCTGTGACTGAGATGTTGAGCGGTTGCTGACACCCGCAGTTAAGTTGGCTGGAGATGCTGATGCTGGCCTGGGGGACCATCTGCGCGGCGCTCTGCCCCAGCCAGCACCCGCCACGGCCGGGCCGCCCAGCCCGTCTGCCTGCACGCCTGGAGCAGGGAAGGGGAGGACTGGCCCCGGGACGAGCAGGGATCTTAGGAAGACTGGTGGCACTACACTTACAGCAACAGAGGTGATTATCAATCCAGCATTTTTTAAAATAAGCCTTTTTTTTTCCTCCCTTGGATTAGGGACATAATACGTATTTCCTATTATGCTCTATAGCTTTGGCTTTTGTTACTGGTGTTTTTGTTTTGCGGTGTTTTGGATTTTTTTTTAGTGGGGCTGCTCACAGGGGGTTGAGGAAAGTACCTGCAATTAAGTTGGTTGGCTGGAAATTATATACACGTGTTTAGGAACTGATTGTCATGGTTCTGGGTAAACAAGCTGGGCTTCCAGAAAGGGCTGAGTTGTTCACTTCGCTCTCTTCCATTCGAGTTAAGCCACATTTCTAATAACAAAACAGGGGGCTGAGCAGAGTCAGACTTCACAGATGAGCTATTGCTCTGGCTCAAAGGTAACGCCACCATATTTTTGTTTCTTTACCTAACTGGTATTAAATGTAAAAACATAAATCTTTTTCAGTGGGAGAGGAGAAGGGGAGATGGTTTTCATTTGGCATAATTTCCTGTGAGACGTGGTTCTAAACAAGGCCCGTATTTACACAAGACAATACAGTTTTACATGTACTAGTATATCCAGCACACTTTCAAATTGTTTAGCCAGCCCCGGGTATTAAATACCTTCACAATAAATGTGTTTAATAAAAGTAGATGAAGTTTGAAATAATTTTTGAATAATTTTACAGTAGAAACACCAGTTAAATCAACCCCATTGCAGTAATAAATGTCACAAAAACAATTAATTATACTTGCTTGCCACTGCAAAATCAATTGTGTAACTGTTCTTCTAAAACTGACTTTTACATTACTAAATCCTAAACACTACACTTCTGTAACTTGTCAGAATCAGGTTTTGGTTAATAGATATTTTCAGTGATGTAATGGGAACTTCTGGCATGGAGTCAGAATATAATGGACTGTGATTAATGTTTTAATAAGCACTTTTCTTCTACTTACGATGCAGCAGTGAAATGGTTTCCTGCTTAGATTGATAGAACAGCAGGTGTGCGCATATAGTTTTTTCTTTCAGTAAGAATAAATTTTTCAATTCTTATGCTTGAAAATATTTGATGTTTTTCCTTGAGTTAAATGCTGTTGATTTGGGGTTTTCAGTTTGTCTGTTTTAAATCCGGCTATTGCTGATATTTGCCATTTGGAAGTGGAGGGAGCCATGGAAACCTTTTTTTAAGTACTTAAAATTTCAGTGCTTAAAATAATTGCTTTGCAGAAGAGGAAACTCATTAGTTTAAAAATACTTTTGATATATTGATGTTTTCTTCAGTGAAAGGACTTGTTTAAAAATAGCGTTAGAGTAATTCAAAAGTGTGCGAGAACAAAGTATGGTGTTGAAAATATTAACAGGTTAGATTTATTATTTAAGTTGATGTAGTACACTTCCTACATGCTTGTTTGCTTTTGTACTGGAAGTGGTTGTGGTTTTCTATATTACAAATATTCCTACCAAAACAAAAAAAAGTCTCCTTTAATCACACTTTTTAGTGAGCTATCCATCCAGATTTGTTGCAGGGATAGGTTTTTTGCTTAGGGATCCGGTCTCCTGATGGAGAGGTGGTATTTCTTCTAAGGTGCTGCTTAAGGTGAGCACATTCTCCGTGCTCTTAATGCGCTACTAATGTGAGGTGGGTGGTGGTCGCTCTCTTGCTCTCAGCTATTCATCTGTGCAACTTCACAGCACGAGGACTACCTTCTGTTGAAAACAAGGTTCTCTCCTCTTCCCTTCTCCTCTGTCCTTGTAGGCTGGATAGTAGCAATGCATATACCTGTGACGAGGAGAGAGGAGAAGAGGGCAAACCCTGTAGAAAGAGGAGATCCCATGTCTTGGCTGTTGCTGGTGTTAGTCCACTAGGGATGGCTTGGCTACTGCTGACACTAGTCCAGCAGGCATGTGTCCAGGCACCTCTGCTCTCTCGTTACAAAAAGTCAGGTGAGCCTTTCCGGAAGAACAGACAAAGTGTTGTGGTGCTGGCTCCAGTGCAGGTGCTCTTCTCTGGAGTCTGTAGATATTAATAGAGATTCAAGATAATGCGTAGTTTCTCCATCTCTTTGTTCTTTCCCTTAAACCTGGGAATCTTACTGTTCTCAGGAGCATCAACCCATGCTTTAATTTTTCCATCAACTTTGGAAAAAATGCAGATATCAGTATACTCGTATGTTTTTAATATTTATTAAGAATTTCCTCTAACAACCTCTGTACCATGGTTTTATGCCAACTCTGGGTGCTGGGGTAGCATCTGCCTTGCAAAGTGAAAGTTACTTGTGTATTTCCTTTATTTGCTTCTACTGCATTTGTCTTGTTCTCCCTTAAAAAGATGGAGAAGGGGAGTTCTGGCTGCTATCTTTATTTCCTGATTCTCTTCCAGAATTCATGAGGAAATGCTCATGAATAAAGCCAAAAAAACTCTATACCTCTTCTCCCCTTCCTGTCGTTAAAAGGTTCCGTCTCTCCTCCTCCTCTTTTCACTTTTGGGCCCTGATGGATTGGACAGACTTCTTGCTCTGTGGTCATTGATTCTGTTAATTATCAAAAAGTATTCCAGAAATGGGAGAGGAGTTCTGTACTCTGAGGCCATCTCAAAACTTGGAAGCGTAAAGCCTCTGCTGTTCCAGACTCTCTTCAGCACACAGTTAATTTTGGAATGAAAAGTCTCACAGATACAGAGTCTGCAGACAATCTGAAATATGGAAAGAAAGTCTTGTGGCTTTTTTTTTTGTGGTCTTATTTGGTGATGTAAGTGCATCCTGCTTTTTTCTCACCAGAAGAGAAGCAAGTATTGCTGGGAAGGTGTGAGTACAACAGGAGAGTTTGCTTTCAGGAGTCTGCTGTGAATGAGTAGTACTCTGCCTTGAGCAGTCCAGGCTCTAGGATCCTTCTTCTTCATCTTTTGGCTTTTGTCTAAGAGCAATCTCTGAAGTTACTGCTCTTGTGAAACTGCTGTGTTGTTCTCGCTCACCCAGAAGTGATCTATAGACTTTGTAGGTCTGCTGTATTTACTCTGTTTATCTAGCCCTTAAGTGTGCTTGGAAAGGCACGGACCAGCAGAAGAACGTATAAAACTGTTGTCCAATTCTACAAGCACATGAGTGTTCAAGAGTGTCGTTACAGCTGGTGCTCACCCTGGAGATGAGAGCAATGATAATTCAGCGCGACTGCCCGCCTCGCTGTACTCATGTGTTCCTGCAGCTGACGCCACCACACTCCTTCCCTGCCTTCTCCTAAGAGCTGTGGGAAGTTCTTGTGTTCCCTGGCCTGGTTTTGGCTCTAGTTTTGTCACAAGAGCCAAAAGTAAAAATAAAACCTCAACATAGGTCCAGTTCTGCTCCCATCCCTGGCAGAGGGGATTTGTAGTGGCTTCAGTGGGAATAGGTTTAGGCCTACAGAAGTTCCTTTAATGTTCCTACCCATGGCAAGTATGTGTGGGTACTGCTTTCTTTTCCATTGCAACACAGTGGATGAACAGTGAGTGCTCACAGGCACGTTGAGGAGTTGAATCGACATGGCTCAGGGATGTTTGCAAATGGAGCACAGGAGTGTGGCTGCCTCCATGACAGAGAGCTGCGGCAGTGAAACAGTGCGCTAATGCTGCAGGCTGTTCCCTGGGGTAAGAGCTTGGCTGACTTAGTAGGTATTTGGCTTTCCTGGCCCTACAGGTTGCTAGTTGACTTTCCTGTATTTCAAAACAGAAATTCTGAAAAACCACCTGGAGCTGTCTGCTGAGATCAACTGTCTGTATGTCCTATGGTAGCAGGTTTTACAGGCTGTCTGCTCTGAGAATTTAAGATCAGAAAAGAAAAGAAAATCAATGTCTTTTCTTTTAATGCTATTTTTATCCTCTTAGAAAAATACTTTGTGAATGGGGATAGCAAATACATGAGATTTCAGTATCACAGAATCACAGTACTTGTATATGGGTCTATTTCATGCCTTCCTTGTGTATGTGCACACCTCTGGTTTCCATGGGAGTACTGGAGCAGTAAGGGAGTGTAATGGAAGTGTCAGCACCGGCCCAGCAGCCCTGCTGAGCAGTGGCAGGTAAGTACAGCAGGGCTCTAGTCTAGACCTCCGGAGAAGGAGTTGCTTTCCCACTACCTTGCTGTCTTTGGCTGAGCTTGGGAAGGCTAGTAAGGTCAACTTTCTGAAATCTTCGTCAGCCACACATCTAAGCTCCTTACAGGCCTGCCCTTCCATTTTTTTAATTTTTTTTTTTCTTCCTTTAAAATAATATTTTTATTTTCCCCATTAGTGTTTTGGTTTGCTATCTGCAAAATGGGATTTTCTGTTTTGAAATATCAATGTTAGGCACTGGGAAGTACTTGCCACTTAGGGAGGACCACAGAAGCTGGAATGGCTGGGTGGAGGTGGTAATACAGGCTACTGGTGTTTTCAAAGAATAGTGCATCCTCTGTTTTGGGCTGCTTTGGAGGATAGTTATTTGCAACAAATCCCAGAGTTTTTGTTGACTCATGACTTGTATTTTGGTTTTATTCAGCATTTTTTTCCCTTTCTGAGGTCTCCAAAAGCTGAAACAGCACCATCTTGCCACACTGCAGTTTCAGCTGAGTCTGGTGTTTGAAATGGCAACACTGCTAAACGTTTGTGACTTGTTTTTAGAACAGCATTTCAGCTGCCAGTTTCCTTAAGAAAGCAAAACCAATATGAAAAGCAAGAAATACAAATAAAAGACAGGCTTTAAAATACTTCTGATGTTAAAAAAAGTCAAACTAAACAAAAAAGATTCAGAAGACATGCTAAATTTAGCAAAATTTCTAGGAAAAAGACTTACAAATAAGCATGTGTGCTCCTTGAGTCCCGTTACCTTCTTTCCTCCCCGCTTTTCTCCAAACCACACATAAACTCATTGATTACATTTTCTCATGCTGAGCTGTGTCTGAAAATTTTGCTTTTCCACTGGTAAAAGGTTTGGATGCTCCCAGAAGAATAGCTGCCACATGGTGGAGGTAAATGTAGGGGGGAATGAGAGCTCCCCAAAACTCCCTGCTTCCTTGCAAAGCGGTGAAGAAACTACAGTGGTACCATTAATTCTTCCAGGAAGAAGGTAGGACTTAGGGCATCAAGAGTAGCTGCTTTGAGGGCATGCTCTGTACACCCAGAAGGGCTGTATTTCTACTGGAATGATTTTATGGATCTGTATGTTTGTGTGCGTGTGTGCATGTGTGTATATGCGTATATCTTTATATATCATTTTACATTTACAATGTAATAACTCCTTATTGTTATTGCTGTCGTATTATTAGGTGTTTATGCAGGCATGTCAATGCATTGATTGTTTTAGCAACTGCAGCTGAAGGCAGGTGTTTTGCCCCAGAAGAGAGAAGCTAATGCTCAGAGAACTTACGCAGAAATACAGGTTGAATACTGAATAGACAAAAGTAACGTTTTCTAGAGCAACTAATTGAATGAAGTGTCTGTCTTGCGAGTTTTAATGGTCTGTAGGCTCTGCATTGATTAAAAACACATACTAGTTTAGGATAATCAGAGTAGAGAAGGAAAGGTGTTGGAAACACGGCGTTAAAGTAAAAGGACGTCTCGGTGCATGGAACAGAGTGTGCAGTTTGGAAAGGTGCTGGCAGAGCCACGGAGGAAGAGACAGCCGAGGCAGAGAGATGGATCAGATCTGATCCTACCGCAGATTCCTCTGTAGCCTTTGTTAAGTCAGGTAGACTAAAAGCCTGAAAGGCAGTTAAGCACCAAAATACCTTCAGAGTTTGGCTTCAGTCCACACGTAAACTTTTTTTTTTTTTGACCTCCCCATTCCCCTGCTTGATAACTGTGCATGTATCCCCCACCTTCGCTACAGAAGTAACCAGAGCTCGTGTTTTGTAAGTTGGCCACCATTATCTCTATGTTGTTTCCAGTATTAATTAATTTATGTAGTGCTCTGTTTTCTGTGACCTTGTCCTTTGCTCCTAGCTGCATGACCTTTGCTATTAAGCTGTTTCTAGTCAGAAGTCTGTATTAATAAATGCTACAGGTTAGCTTGAATAATTTATCTATTTTCCCAGCCCCCTCAGATTCTTTTGAAAGCTGTGCATTTTACAAGGGGTGACTTTTATATTTTCTTTCAAATCGTAGATGAAAGTCTTTGAGTATCACTGGGATAAAATGAGATCCCTGCAGGGAAGATACCTCATCGAATGATGATTCCCCATTTACACTTACTTCTTGAGATCTATCAGTGTGAATTGTGCTTAAATATTTTGGGTGTAGAACCTATGAAACTTATTTGCATGTGGTACCTTAAGAAAAAAAATTGCTGGCTGTTTTTGTCATAAGTTTAAAGGTGAGCTTGATCTTTCCTTTTCATTGAGGTGAGTCACTGATGCATGTGTTAGTTCTTGGGATGAAGAAATTTGAGACCAGTGTTGGTTATACAAATCCATAGGTCAGTGTGGAATATATTTAGCAGCAGTGCATTAAATGGACAGAGCATATAATGGAGCTTTTGCACTCTAGTGGGATTAAAGGATAATAGCTGATGCAAAAAGATGAACAACGCAGGAAGGAGGTCCACAGCATTCCTGCAGAAATTGTAACAAATCTTTTTTTTCCCTTGAAAAAACAGAATGTACTTTTCCTACAAAAAATGAGGAATTTGCATTGATACAGTTTTAACCTCCCTGAAGAGTTACAGGGAACTTGTGTAAAGCTGCAGTAAAGTGCGTGTGTGGGCTACGTTTGTGATGGCTTCGGGGGCAGTTTGGACTCGCGTGTGCTCCAGTGTGTGCTGGAATAGCGCCGAGGTGGTCTGGGAAGAGCCGGCTCTGCTTCTCCTGGGGGGTTTGCTCTTCCGTGGCTCCGGCTGGTAGAACCTTTGTACTGCAAGAAGTTCTCAGTCACAAAGGGCATCTCATTAGCCCGTAGTAGATTTATGTACCAAAATACTATTTAAGTCTTTGAAAACCTCCTTAGCACTTGTGTGGCAGATAATGCAATACTTCTGTGTAGCTACTTCATACTCAACTTACCAGAGTGCTTGTCCAGCTAATGGGAGAAATCAATATGGTCCTTTGCTCTCTTCCCTTAAATCACATCAGCAGCCTGTCAGATGTGATGCACTGTGCTTGGCCAGCTTACTAGAAATTATTACCTTTATTTTAGTTAGTAAAGAAATTTTATTTGGCCAAACCCTCTTTCTCACCAGAATGTCAGAGTGCCTTTGGTGAGCAGAATAAGCTTTTTACTTCACAATAGATCCATGCTCAAATAAAAGTGGTTGTTTTTCTTCTGTGATGTGCTCTTCCATGCTGTTCGTAGACTTAAAAACTGAGAAGTATAGGTCCACAGAGACCCTGATGCTGTTTCCCGTTACGTATCCAGTGAGTGCTCCCAGTTCCTGGCTGCCATCTGGGAGACCTGCAGTACTGATCCAGTTGCTTTTAACGGTCGATTATGAGGAAATGCATTTTGATAGGGAAAATTTTTCAACACCTGCATTACCCACCGTGCTGATACGTATTTATTCATTTACGTTTTAACTGAAGAACTGCATTAAGCACATTGCATGCATTATCTTTCTCTGTTCTGCTGCCTTTAATTAGGAGGTTTATACATTGATGTACAACAAACACAAACATTAAATTGGGACTAATGGGAAATGAGTTTGGACTTGAGTTATAGTGACCATAAAATGTGATGAGATCTGGCACTTGGTTTAATGATGCCAGAGTGCCATGACGTGTAATCTAATGACACCGCATTGTATGGTGTTGCATAAAGCACTAATATTTTATGTAGTCTTCAAAAGAAGAGAAAAGCTTGGTTATAACATTCAGTGCATCCATTTTTTTAATCAAGCGTATACTTGCTTATGGCTGTATGTTAAAGCAGTGGCCTATACTGTTTATTAAATTTATTGTTATAGCAAGGTTTTATATCTTAATAATATGAGAAATTAAGCAGTTCAAGAGCACAAAGCAGGAAAATTACCTTCTTTAACTTTCTACAGATGTTTATGATGATTGAAGACTAAAGGAGTTTCATAATGAGACAGCAAATTGCATGATAGAAGTTAAACTTCAGTACAAAGATACACTGTATTTTAATATTCTAGGGCAGTGTATCATGTACTAATGTAATAATCACTCACCTCTTGTCTTGCAGCTTTTTACTTGATGTAGCCATGGAACTTCCCTTTAAAGCACAGTAATTTCTTTTAAACCCGTTTGATCTGTCAAGTAGGTGTAGAAGCTTGTGTCAGACGTGAAGAAGATAGCAGATTGAGCTCTGACAGAAGATACAAATACAGGGAAGTTAATTGATTTCGCCAGGGGAGAAAATTCTTCCTCCCAATTATGTCAAATGCCAGACAACTTTTCAGAGGTGGGGAGGGAAAAAATGCCCAAAGGATAATACCGACACAGTGATTTTCTAGTAGGTGCTGTCTGTCCTTTATTTTTGTTTTTGCTTTTTAATTATTATTTTATTTAAGCTTTCTAGGATAAAACAATAAAATCAACTAGCCCAATTGCATCTTTGGTTTGGGATTCTCAGAGCTCATAAATCCATTGCCCTTCTGTAGTCCTCTAGGATTTTCTGCCTATTTTTATGAAGATAGAAACTTGCAGGAGACTCTGTGAGGCAAGGAAGTCATAGACTTTTTATTTTTCTGCCAGTTTTAGCTGTTCTACTTCTTTGACATCATATGGGCATAACTTAAACCCCGTCAAAGGTTTCTGTCACATTTTAAGTTCTTCGCATTTGGAAGGGAAAGGAGAGAGAACTAGTCTTTTTACTTTGTTTGTTAATCCCTGGTCAGGACTATAGCCTGTCTCATTTATGAAAACCTGCAGTTTCGTGTTCCAGCACCACATGATTCTTTCACAGAAACTTCCTGTCAGTGGAGAAGGAGCCAGCAAGCCTGTCATGGTAGGGGTTATTGTTCTGAGGAATAAAACTCCATTTTCTCCACTGACACCTTCTCCTCCCCCACCTCAGTTTTTGTTTTTAGTTCATGGGTTTTTCCACTGCAGCTCATGGTAAGTATTATTGCCAAGAAATGATAAAGACAATAAAAAGGGATTTGTGCAGGCCACTTTTTGTTCTGTATCGCGTGCTTCTGAGATTGGGATGCATAACAGAGCACAGTGGTGGGCACTGTGTGCATACGCATATTTGTGTACACACACATTTGTACGATCACTTAGCATGCCCAGCACGGTATCTGTACGACGATTAAAAGGGTCCGTGTCTCTCTGATATATGAAAGTTGATCTGTAGTGAGACTGGGTAACCGGACTGCATTCCCTCTCTCTGATAAGTGCTACAGGTGGTCGCCTGATGCAGCAGAACAAATATAAAACTGTTGTAGGAGTTAATTTTTACAGGCTAGGAAGACCTGCCTGGCTGGCAAATGTTAAGTCCACTGTATGGGTTTCTTTCTCACTGGATGAGCCCTTTTAAGTCATCAAGGCTGAGCATGATTGCCATTAATTAAAGCTGCAAGGTGATCAGCACGTTTTTGTGAAAAAAAGATGAAAATAAATCACAACCCAGTCTTCAGGGTTTTTTTCAAGTGAAGGTAGAATCTGTTTCCAATGTCCTTTTCTTTTGTACCACAACTCTACCATAGCCAGCCTTCTTGGGTCTTACTGTTCGGTAACTTTTACGACTTTTTGAAGAGCACGTTGGTGAATCTGACAGTGTTGATATTTTATGTGGTTGGGTTTTTGGTTATTTATTGCTATTGTTGGCTTTACAGAAGTGCCAAGGAATATATAATGCAAGTCCATCGTACTAGACACTGTACAGTGATTGAGAGGTGTGTGGGGGAAGAGTCCGGGCTCCAGACTGCCTAAAAGTGGAGGATGCCACCTTTAAAAGGAAAAAAATAAACAACACACAACAGTTACAAACTAGCTCCCTTTTATTTCTCCTGCACTTGACTCTCCTCTTGCTAAATGTGGCAATGCTATCAAAACTTTTCATTCTTTTGGCTTCTCCCTGTCAGCATAACTGTTCCAGACCTTTCAGTGGCAAAGAACTCCGTTCAGTTTGTGGATTCCAACGTTTTACTCATCCTTGCATCTGGTTTTGTTGCCTTAAACCCCAGATACTTTCAGATTGACACAATATTGATCACAGTTGCATTTGGTTAAATTTGAGGTTAATTTACATGAGTCCATGATGAAATTTCATGTGACACTCTTTTGGACATCAGGAATTCATTATCTTTAAAATCATTTTCTGAGAAACTTTATTCAGCCACTAAATGTACTTTTATTAAAACAACCCTTTAGTATGCATAGTTTGGATTTGGAATCATGGTAAGTTTGTTTTTTCACATTTCTTGGAGTGTGCTTTCACTTTAGCTAAACAACATTCTATTTAGGGCATAATTTTAAGAATAATTTTTGTAATTCTGGCAGCAAATGCTGAAACATTATAATTATGCCATAAACATTCAATGTTTTTCCATCGTAAGCTGGCTGTAATCCCAGCTGAGGAATACAGCTTTCTTGTTGCTCTCATCTTTTCAAGTGAAGGTACAATTTTATCCACAGAAATGATTTCTTAATAAAGTCCCCCCTTTAGGTTAGTTACGTACTAAAGCAGTTCAAAGAGAAAAGTCGGTCTTTCTCTCTGAAGTCATAAATGATTTTTGAACTTTTCTTAAAGGAAATTGACTTTTAAGAATGAATTAAGACAGCAGATACTGTTCAGAAATAAACTTGACTTTTGCATATATTAAAATATTGCTCTCAGCCATCTTAATTGAAAATGGGAACTAGTTAAACCAATACAATATAGTGACATTAACATAGCTGTTATGTTGTGGATTTTAAAGCAAAACAGGACCTAGTGGTATACCCCAACGGTCAATACTGGTCAATATTGGACCAGTAGCACTTAGTCTCTTCATTACTGCATGGCTGATGGGAAAGAGTGCACCCTCAGCAAGTATGCAGGCAATATAAAGTCCAGAGTAGCAGCTCGTGTACCAGATGGTTGGGCTGCCCTTCAAAGGGTCCTCGACAGGCTGGAGAAGTTGTCTGACAGCAGTCTCATGAAGTTCAACAGAGAGAAATGCTGAGTCCCGCACCTGGGGAGGAATAACCCGTGCGCCAGTGCAGGCTGGGGACGGACTGTCTGGAAAGCAGCTTTGCACAGCAGACCTTGAAGCACACCAAGGTGACCAGCAGCCAGCTCTGTGTCCTTGTGGGAAAAGAGGCCAGCAGCCTCCTGGGCTGCATTAGACAGAGTGTTACCAGCAGGTCAAGGGAGGTGATCCGTCCCCTCTGCTCAGCAGTGGTGAGACACATCTGGAGTGCTGGGTCCAGTCCTGGGCTCCCCAGTGCAAGAGACGTGGACACACTGGAGTGGGTAAGGACTTGGGCTGTCTGTCACGTGAGCTGAGATCGAGGGAGTTGGAACTGTTTAATCTGGAGAAGAGGAGGGTCAGAAGGATCTTGTCAATGCGTGCAAACACCCGATGGAGGGCAGGGAGTAAAGGGGACGGAGCCAGACTCTTCTCAGTGGTGCCCAGTGAGAGGACAAGAGGCAGTGGGAACAGACTGAAATACAGAGAGTTCCATTAAAATATGTTTACTGCAAGGGAGGTCCACAAATGAAACAGGTTGTCCAGAGAGTGTGAAATCTTTCTCCTTGGAGATACTCAAAACTTGACTGGACATGGCCCTGAGCAGCTTGCTGAGCTGACCCTGCTTTGGGCCGGGGAGCTGGGCTGAATGGTCTCCAGGTGAGGTCTCCAGCCTCCATGTTCTCTGCTTTACGGCCTTTATGGCTGTCTGTTCTGACTCTGCATGGCAAGATGATGAAAATTCATCAAATAATCTCAGCATCAAGATACGTAAACTAATTCTATATATAAAAAAGAGAGAGATGGTTTCTTTCAAATTGAGAACTTCTAAACCAGAATCCAATAGAAAGTGTCTGTTTGTCAGCAGGCTGTCTTTATCTTCTCAGTTACTTTTTGCAGAGGTCTCAGAGGTTGTCCGTAAGGGTAGTCCACCAGTTTCTAAAGTGGTGTCTTAGATGATGCAGCTTGAGTCGCCATCAGGAGTGGGCTTGGCAACACGAAATCAGTGGAGCTGCACTGCTCTAAAGCACGACGAGTAACACAGTTATGAGTTGACTTGAGATTTCAAAGAAGTTATTTCATTTTAAATTGGCTTTGTTCATCCATCACCCTTTACACTTTCCAGGAGGAAAGAAGTACTGAAATAAAAAGCTGTATCTGCTCATAAAATAGGAACAAGCTGTCATCAAAACTTGCTGGTCTCACTGGGGTGGCCAGGCTCCCGTGGGCTCCCGTTTCTGCTCCAGGAGAGGGAGGCTGGGGCAGGAGGGATCATTGGTCTAACCTGATACAGCTTTCCTTACACTAAACGCCTTTCTCTAGTTCTCATTCAGGATACAATACTGAACTTGGATAATGCCAACCAGGTAATTAATCCAATTGTCTGTAGCAAAGCGAATGGCACTCATGTCTTTACAGCAAAAAGCAATAGTGTTTGTCGTGCCTTTGATCTCTCTGAAGTGCTCTGATGTGGTGAGGTCATCTTGAGGAAGCAATAACAGGTCTTTCTTTGAATTTTGTATTCAACTCGACATAAAAGGAAGAAGAAAAAATGGAACTGAATATGTGCTTATTGTGATAATTCACTTCATTCAACAATTAGCTTCTTTTTCAAAGTTGCTGTACAACTTTGGGTATTGGAATGGGATATTGGCAAATGACTTTATTAGTTTTCACTGATGCTAATTTTGCTTTCCAGATCAGTAGGACCGCTGGCTTCCCTTTCGAAACTAGTTTTCTTTATCGGTGTATTTGCTTGTATGTCCTGATAATCCTTCTAGTTACTGCTTCAGAAGATATGGGAAGGGGAAGAATACTTGTTCCCTGAAGGTTGCTCTAAACCAGTCATTGCTTGTATGATACACGATGAATGAAATATTTCCATACACCGTAAAACTTTATCTCAAAGAAAGTCTTGAGAAGTTAAAATAACGGCAAATATTCTGTAGACTAACTCTTGCAAGGGCTAAATAGCCTGGCCTTGATCCAGGAAGGCACTTAACAATGTGCTTAACTTTAAGCACATTGAATATTCTTACTGGCATGAGTGAAAAATCAATGAGACTACTCACATGCTTAAAATAAGACATATGCTTAAGTGTCTTTCTGGATCTCAGCCAGAGCGTTCAGCCTGTGAGATGGGCTGAATTCTAAAAGTGGGCAAAAGTAGTGTTTCATTTTGCTTGTCTACTGTGTTTCTGAAGAATTCATTGATACTGTCTGTGTTTATTTTAATTGGCCTCCATTTCCCATCTAAGCCCTACCAACTCCGAAGCTCTGGGAGTAAAATAGATGTGCAACTTAGGGTTGTCAAACAGCTTGTCACGGATAGTACTTAGACTGTATATATTGCTATAGAGCAGGAACTGGACTTCAGGAAAGCTGGGAAAAGATGAGGTGAAACATGATTGTTTTCTTTGGTAGCCAGGGTTTTAATATAGAGAGAAAATGAAGAGGAGAGAAGAGAAGGGCTGGTGACACATCACACCTTTTCAGTTAACATAGTTGCTTCGTAGGAAACATTAAAGAATGCAGACAGATGCATTAATAATCTGCTGGCAGTGGCTGTAGCCTTGGCAAGTAGGCTTTCCTACCTGCTATTGATTTTTCTGACTCTCAGGCAGCAATTTGCAATGGGTGGCTTGATCCCTTACCCTCAAAATGGGCAGCGAGAGGAGTTGTCACAGCCAAAATATTTTTTACTTTCTAACCAATGCCTCCTGTTTCTTCAACAGCATCTTTTACTGCTTAGATGACAATTTCCACTGCTGACAACTGTGAATGATAAAATATACTATATTTAAACACAAAGAGCCTCCATGTCTAGAGGTGCAAAATAACCCACCACAAGGCTACTGAGCTCTTCACTGGCACCAGCGACACTTGTAGAACCCAACCCTGCAGCGCGGGGAGCCTGGGACATCACTGGTTGGCAAGAGTAAAAGCAGTGGAGCCGCAGTGATCCAGAAGAAATCTTTGCTGTTAACTCTAACTTATTTGTCTAAGGAAATAGCATGTCGTCTTCCCCCCACTCTCTTTTGTTTTTCAACATCTAGACATTGGTTGTCTTCCACTTTTCCTCTCTGTGTTTACGGCTTCCTCCTTACATCTCACACCACTGTTTGCTTTTTTTTCTATCCAGTTTGTTAGAGCCCATGCAGCAAATTCTTCTTTGTATACTGCCTATGAGTTGTGATTGCTGGTATGTCTTCACCTGTCTTTTTTACTGGAAATTAAGTTTTTTGTTTCCTTATATGTATTAGATTTACACTAGATGAGAGAGAAACTTACAGAGTAGTTGAAAAGAGAGTGACTGGAATAAAGGAAAATCGAGCATAAATGTTTTGTAAAGAGTTTAATATGTAAAACTAGAAACAACCAGTTGATCCCAAGGAATTTTATATGTAATTGCAAAAGTATCTCCTGAAAATGCATTTCCATGAAGGGGCAGCTACCGTTTGTAGGAGACCCCTTCCCCAGTGACTCTTGAGCAGGTCTGAATCAGTTTGCTTGTCAGTTGTTTTTCTTTCAGCTGCAGAAGTGTGCTTGCTATAGCACTACAAGCTTGGTTTCAACTATCTTTCAAGGTAACTAGCAGCGTATGTTTTTATTGTGTACTTGCCCTAATGGCCTCATCTTTAACTGTGAGTTCCTCTGTTACTTAAAGAAAGGCTTAATAGAATGACCTGTCACATACAGAATTTCAGCTGAATTGAATAAGAGGTGATTTAAGGTTTGGGTTTAGAAGGTGCATTCAGATTCAGAGGTAGCCAGAGATCTTTTAAGCAGTGAAATGATGTGCACTAAAGGTATTGGAGGCAGAAGTTGAAGGTGGATGGAAAATGGTATTTTATAGCTTGTTTTTCTTTCAGCTGTTTTTCCCTTAGCTTTTCTGAAATTGGCTGTCAAGCTTAGGTCTAGGTCTGTGAGTGTATCTGGTTGCAGGTGTCTTCAATGTGACAGAGCCTTCTGCCATCTAGTGTTAATGTGAATTCTCTCTTCAGCAAGGTATCAGCAGATAATTTGTTAAATGTCATTTATTAACGATAATTCCCCCCCCAATTGCTAGCCACTCTCTGTGAATGTTTAAAAATGGAGTTTTTGCACCAGAGGGTTTCAGAATCAATTCAATCAGTATGCACAACTTCTTTGGATGCATTTATGGAGGATGCAGTCTACAAGGTGGGTTAAGTTGTTACACAAGTAATCCATGCAGAAGTTCAGTCATTGTGAATGTCACTCCTCTGTAACAACTCTATTAGCACTTTTCTCCCCCAGGTGAAACTAAGGGATTCTGCCGAACTCAGCACAGTTCTGCTCTGATATCTGTGCTCCTCCTGGTTTGAGAAACTGTATCAGACTGAAAGCAGCAGAGAATAAAAATTAATTAAACAGAAATTATGTAAAAAAAAGAATGGTTCCATTCAGACACTTAACTCATTGTCTTTTTAGAAGAGTAAAATGAAAATCTCCCATCATCACTGCTTTTTGCCCTCTAGAAATCTCACTGGGGCACAATAGAGAAGGACAATAAAATCCAGAGAATTACACCCGGATTTCACAATAGCAATGTCAGACTGTTAAAACAGAAAAATAGGCTTGATGATACTTTATATTTAAGCCAAATAATCATAGCTCCTCCCATATGCTGACAGATGGGAGGAAACTGCTTAGGATTGATGGAGTGGGGTTTTTTTCCTTCATTCCCCTGTAAAAATATTTTTATGAGAACAGAGCAACTCCTTGCCGTTCTGCCCTCCACCTCTGCGAGCTGTCTTTGACGGCTCTGTGAGAGAGCGGGGCCAAAGGGCTCCTTCGCGGGTTGGTGTTGGGAAGCTCAGCCGAGAGGCTGCCCGTGAGCCCTCACCCCTTGCGCCTGCTCTCCTCTCTCCTCTCCCTCCGCCTCCTCCAGGCCTTCCTGAGGAGCGGATGCCAGCATGGCTGAGAGCTGTAAACCTGATCCTCAGCGTCAGATTGAAATGCTGACCTGGTCAGCAGCACTCAGAACCTGAAGAAGCAGAGGGTCTGATGCGTTAAAGCATTAGCCAGCTGGGGTACCAGGCCGGCTGGTTTTTTCACCTTGTTTTGACCTGAACAGTCTCATCTTCTATAAATAGTGTTCTAACTGCAATCTTTTTGCTTTCAACAATTATGCTTTTCAAATACTGCCTAAAGAAAATAACTTTAGGTTCTTATTATCTCAAATGAATAACTACGAGCACAGAGCAAGTTAAAAACTTGCTCCTAGTTATTCACTTGAGATAATTATTAGGTTTGGCTTACTTATCTGATCAGTATCAGAGGTTAAAAATCCTCTAGAAATTCTTGTGCGTGTTGTGCCATTTTGTTTCTGAGTCATATTAAACTGGAATTCCCGTACAATATGAATTCATTGCTACTCTGTCAGAGCAGAGGATGCTGTGTCACAGTGAAAACAGAATAGACCCTCTGACTTGGGGAGACAGTATTTTCAAAGCTGAGGTTATATACAGCTTTTTCTTTGTTCCGATGATTTTTTTTTTCCATCAGAAATGATTTGGGGGCAAAGCCTGTGATAAATGCATTTCTGGTGTTATTTTCCTCCTCTCAGTCCGTTCGTTATGCTGGCAGGGGTGAGAAGGTGATGTTTCTTTCCCTTGAGGTCCAGCCTCATCATCCTTACTGAGGCTGATGCCCTGCATGGCATTTTGGAGCTGTGCAGGTACGCGGAGGAGGAGAACTGGGGGAGGGCATCGGAGCGGAGGAGACTCTTGACCCCCATTAGTCTGCAGCCTGGCTGTGACTGTGCCTGACACTTGAGTCACCCAGGGGCTCTGTCCTCCCCTGCTGGCACTAAAACATGGTCCATCAATGTGGAAAAAAAATCCCTAAAACTGCGCTAGCCAATACATTTTCCAGCCTCAGGCCCAAAGTTAAGGTCCTTACCGGAGTTTCTGGGGAACAAAATATCTCCTCTCCGCTTGCGGCGGGGCATCCTGCGCTCGGCAGCTGTGGCACAGCCACGACCGTCCTTGTGGTCTGTTGCCACGGAGCACATCAAGCAAAATGGATTGAAAAAGGGGGTAAAAAAAGTCTCTGTGCGTGTCCACCCTCTTTCTGTAGGTGTTCCTGACTGAGTGCCCCGTTCAGAAAGGGCTCCCTTTGCTTCACAGCTGCATGATTTACATGGAAGCTGGTCCAGGAGGAATCTCTTTCATGTAGCTCGCTCAAAGCCCCAGCTCATCAATATGGATTCCTTGCCGCGCGCTGGGGGATTTATGGGACACAGTGGGGTGTGCAGAAGTTGGAGAAAAAGGCAGAGTGAGAAACTATAGGGAATTTTTGTCCTAAAAGAAGAATTTGCATGTCCAAACCAACTGTCTTTCGGAATAAGAGCTATGTTCTCTCTTTTTGCCTACAGAAGAGGTGCTGTATTCCTGCAGTCGAACCTGGGGAAATGTTCCCCTAGCTGTGGGAAAGGCACAGTGATGTCTTGAAGAGTGAACTTGCTCTAAAAAAAAGATAAGCCTGTGAAAACACTCCTGACTCAGGTAGTAAGTTACAAAGCAATGGTTGACTGCCTCAGAGTAATAATAATCATTTAAACATACCCATGTTCTTCTGGTAACATTTGTCCTAAAACACGGCACGTGGGAGGAAGAGTGGAGTTGAAAGATGAAAAATTTGAAGGTGAAGCCGTGCCAAAACACGTTAAAAAGAGAGCCACTTTGCAATTACAGAAGTTATGGCTTAATGGTCTTTTTAGACATTGAAAAAAAAAAAAGACCTGACAAGATCGTAGCTGAGAAAAGGCCCTTGCGTTCAATGACATTCTTCTCAGGGTCAAGTACGAGCGGAGCCTGATTCAGTCATAGACTAAATGTAGCTGCAGCTCTGCAGTGCTCCGAAGTGTAATCCATACGAGTCCTGCAGAGCGAGCGCTTTGCTGGATTCCAGCGAGGACTGCAGTGTCCTTGTGACGCGGCGAGGCTGCTCAAGGGTGCTAAAATGCTTACTTGCAGTTGTCTGAGCAGTTTCTGCGAGGGCTGATTGATTTACTGTATCTGGAAGTTCAGACCTGGAAACCCGAGCAAGGGAGAATGCCTTGGCTGCGGTGGGGAGGGCCGGGTGTTGAGAGGACAGACAGCTGGCGGGTGACCTCGGGAAGATGACAAATGGGGGGCCAGGTGCCCCCGCTCATCCAAGAGCGCTCCCAGCCCCTCTGCTCCCAGGGAAGCTGAAGGAAGGCTTCCTCTGAGCACGGTTTCTAGAAGTGAACGTTAACCTTTTGTTAACAGCTAAATATGCAGGGATAAGGAATTCAAGCAGCTATTTGGGAAAGAGTTTAAGCAGAAATCCTTTCAGTTTGGAGGAAAACAAAACAAAAAAATCATCAAAATGGTAGTGGTTGTGCATATTTTGGCGTCTGGATCGCCGGCAGGAATGTGTGGTGCTGAGACATACGGTGAGCAACAAGAAGCAAGTTCTTTACATGGCGTAATCTGTGATGGTTCTTGGCTGACCTGCACGGAGCCATTAAAACGACCAGGCACGTGGGGCGTGAGGAAGCCCCCCAACAACTGAAAAAGGAAAGTCAGCATAGAACTTGTATCCTTTGTAGAGTTGGAACACGTGAATGAAAAGAAGCTGGGTAGCCTTTACTTTTCCTTTGCTTGCAAAGGATTAATGTGTTTGCAGGTTCTGCTTTCCATTTCCCATCTGAAGCGACAGGCAGTCACTTGCTAAAATGAGAACTTTTCAGATAATCACTGTCTTGAATCTGCCCTGTAGCAGCACAGATATCTATAAACCAGTTGACTTAGACCAGCTGAGAGTATGCCTCCTTTTTCTGAAGTTGGCCTATTGGGGAGTATGGTGTGCTCTAGCAGCTTCAGGGTTTTCTTTTGGTTTGTGGGGTTTGGGGTTTTTTTTTAACTAAAATGAACCCAGCAAAACAGTTTGACCACTTTCATTGCTTTAACTTTTGACAGTGCGTTCAAGATTTCCAGCGTAAACTCAGATCCCTGAATCTCCTGCAAATACAGGAATGGCTGCTCTCTTGCATTTAGATTTCCTAAGGCTGACACTGTTACACAGGTGATACTGCCTGGTCAAATGTTAAGAGAACCTGATTAAATGTAGCATTTG
This sequence comes from Rhinoptilus africanus, assembly GCA_013400135.1. Classification (NCBI taxonomy): domain Eukaryota; kingdom Metazoa; phylum Chordata; class Aves; order Charadriiformes; family Glareolidae; genus Rhinoptilus; species Rhinoptilus africanus. The sequence goes on along the minus strand of VXBO01001777.1, from coordinate 523,506 downwards.
ATTATCATCAAAGGAAATTTGCAGATGCCCATGGTGAATTCTGGGCTCACATGAGGTGCAAAATGTGTTTATCGAACATGCGCTGGGTTTACACTTGTGAATTCTCATTGAATGTAGATCTCTAGCTTCCGTAAGTCCTCAGTGGAAGAAAAGATCTGTATTTAACTTGTTAACATTTTTAACGTATGTCTACAGGTGTAATTGGATTTGGAGTTCCTTCGAAGGTGGTTGTAGGTCAGTTTGTGCTATTGAAGGGATTTATGTCCCATTTCAGAGTGCCTTAAGTCTGTAGTCTTTATAGTCTACAGTGCTTTAAGTCCATAGTCTGTAAGCCTGTAGTCCGTAATACTGGGAGTCTATAGTCCATCTCTGCGTGAAATATCTGTACCAAGGCTGGTGCCGCTTTCGGTAGGACCCTACAGCGGATCCCGAATTGTCTAATCCTTGTTACAGGGGTGCCTGCAGAAACCTGCCCGCACAGCCTGCAAGTGGTAGCCCAGCACTGTCCTTCAGCCTGCGGCACCGAAAAGGTAGAAAATGCCTATTAGGTCAGAGTAATACAAAGCTTCCTTTTTTCTATAAAACCTTTTTCATCGTTAGTTTCCTGTCTTCACACTTTAAAACATGCACTTCTTTTAAAATTATATCAGTTTCTGTAGGGCAGAAGGCATTTTTCCTCGTTCTTTGATTGTCATTTCTCCATGCTTTTTCATCTTACCTTCAGGCAATAGCACTGGCGTCTCAGTTACTCCAAAGGCAAATGTTTATCTATGTGTTAAATAAACGTGGGTACCTGATTGTAGTCCCATGTCTGTTTAAAAACTAGAGCAGCAGTAGAATTGCACTGCTAGGAAAATACTGGAGAACCAGGTGCTCTCTAAAATTTTGCTTCCTTTAAACTTTTTTTTACCGGTAGAAGAATTGTTGGGTTTGGTTTTGGTTTTTTTCTTTATGATGGATTCACTTAGGAGCACTGCAGATGTATTTTGAGATAGCAGTCACAAGAAGATTTCCCTCCGTTCCATCCCCCAGTGTATTAGCTATTCAGTGGAAATGTTTGGTCTCTGGAGTCTGGATTTCATCACAAAAAGAGGAAGTTTTCAGGGAAAGCAGTATGGGAAAATGTGATTCTGTTCTCTTCGCCCCAGCAAGGATGGCTTCTTTGACTTTGTGTCTTTGCATTTCAAGGTTTTTTTACTGCGAGGTTCACAATGTACTTACCAATGTCATAGGCAATTTGTAATAAAATCTCTGATATAGGCAATTAGATATATCTTACAGTTCATGTATGTGTTTTACTGATAAAAGAGGAAACAGTTTATGTGAAACATCAAATAAAAGTGCCTTAGTTTTTGTGTTAAACACTCCGGAGATTCTTTTATTGGTCCCTGCGGCAGCTGAATGGCGAGGGGCGAAGCTGCTGCTTTGGGAGCAGGAGCCCTGAGCTGCTGCCAGGTTCCTGTCGCAGCGGGGCCGGGGGGGCTTGGGGCTGCCAGGATCTGAAATGTTTGCCCTTTGATATAAGGGAAAAGAGGAAAAAAGGGAGAAATAACTCATCACCGATTTCTAGCGTTGGAGTCAGAACGGGATTTATCAGAGATGGCTGTTTTATGGCTAATATTACTTTTCTAGGCTCTTTTCTGTTTCCCTACTTCAGTGCCTGGTAGCGGACCTCTGTGCTGTTCCACCGGAGCGGCGGTGTGCTGTGGCAGACCTGTTTTGGTTTGATTTTGAAGAACTTTGTCTGAACACAGTTAATGTGTACTCCTGCCCAGAGACACTCTGACAGCTATTGAAACAAAGAGCTATTTAGAAAAAGCAGGTGGAAGAGGCTAAAAAGAATTGCTACAGATCCTAGATTTCTTTTATGGATTCTGTGTGTTTGTGGTTTCTTGGCTTTTCTACTGGGAAAAGTTATTTCTGGTAGAACAGGGTTTTTCACTTAGAAGGCCTAGAACTGGAAAATAAAAGTTCTAGGAGCCAGGATCTCAAACTCCCAATTAAGAAGTTTTTTCTTAAATCTTCATTGATCTTAAATCTTCATTTTCTTAAATCTTCAATAGAGACCCATTCAAGCCAGTAGGCATCTGATTTGAAGAGTTTATTGCAAGATGAAGACTTTAACTTTTCCGTATTGGAAAGTTGATTGAAGTTTCCCTCTGAAGTGAAGGGGGAAAAAACTACTGCAACATCATCTGCGTATAGATATGTTTATTTCCAAACAATTCAAGTGAGCCCCTGGAAATGTCATCAAAGGTAAAGTCAGTTGGAACCAGAGGGTTTCCTCGGAATACCAGCCATGGATTCAGCAGTCAATTCTGGCAGCTTCAGCCCTAAATAAGAGAATGGCTGCCGCGTGTCCTGCGTTGGGACGTCGGTGGTGGTTTTACAAGCACGCCGTGAGCTTCTGCACCTCGTCCCGTGCGGGTGTGATTGAGAGGAACTTGGGGCACGGCTCTGCGAATTGTGGCAAGTCAGCGGCGGTTCTGCAGCAGCCTCTGGGGCATGGGTACGTGAAATGGGCTGAGCAGGTTTGTGGCATGGAAAAGGCTGGGGTCTGGCGCTCGTCTGACACCTTGGTGAACAATTTCTGCTCACCAAGCCCTCAGAAAACTAGCCATGCTAAACAGTATTATTAATAATAAAAATATAGACTGGTTCACTAAGCTGAATCTGAACTGGTGGATCTGCTGTCTGCAGTGGGACTGCTGGGGCTTCAAGGGTGGTGTTTATGGTAGCGCTCTTGTCTTCAGCAGGATTTTTTGGTAGCCAAAACTGTATCGTGGTATGTAGAGTCACTTTTCCTGTACCCCTGCACTATGGACTGTATTTGGGCTTGTCCTGCTGCAAGAATAACAGGTGACATAATCTGGTTAAAAATATATTCTTTTTCTGTCTGCCTTGGTATCTGTTGTATTTGGACCTCACTATGCTTAGCAGTTTCTTGACATTCACACTCATTCCTGCAATTGTATCCACAGAGGCGTAATGTCCAGAGGCACTAAAAACCCCAACCTCCCTCCCCCTGCCCCCAGCTCCTTTGCTAGTGCTTGCAGCAAACCCCAACTGTGATAATTTGTTGTCCATCTGGACTTCCTGGTCACATTCAAATTAAGGTGATTAAGATGGTTACGCTGTATTTATCAACAAAACCATGTCTTGATTCCTTGAGGCAGCCGTGGACCTACTCCTTTCCAGGGAAGAATTTTCCCAATTCAACTATAAAATACATTTTTCCCGTTTAATGCTTGTTGTCCGGCGAGTGGAGGAGAAGCGTGGGGGGTGGTGGGGGCCTCTGCCCTCAGGGCTGGAAGCCTGACCTCAGGCGTGTCGGGAGGCGCTGAGCTGGGCTGGTGAGGAGCCTCTGCGGAGCTCATGGTTGTGTGGACGTTGCACTGTGTGTTGGAACAAGCCGTGGGGGCTGCTGTTTGGCAGGAATTTCTGATACCGATAATAGTTGGTTTGTTTTTTAAGATTTGAATATGACAGTGGTGCCCAAAGAGTGTGTGTTAAAATAGATGAAAGAGTGCTTTTTGACTTCTGAGTATCTGGATAAGGGTTAGTCTGTGGAGGGATGAACTGCCCTTTTGGACTACTGCTTTGAGTATCAGCTTCCCGTGTGGTGTGGTTTTGTCCTGCCGTAGATGTTACAGTCTCAGAAACGGGGAGAGCCACGCCATGTTGGAGTGACACCTCGTGAAAAGTGGACAGGCTGGAGAGCTGGGCGGAGAGGAACCTTATGGAATTCAACAAGGGCAAGTGTCGGGTGCTGCCCCTGGGGAGGAATAACCCCCTGCACCAGGACAGGGTGGGGGTGACCTGCTGGAGAGCAGCTCTGGGGAAAGGGACCTGGGAGTCCTGGGGGACAACAGGATGGGCATGAGCCAGCGCTGGGCCCTGGTGGCCAAGAAGGCCAGTGGCATCCTGGGGGGCATCAAGCAGAGTGTGGCCAGCGGGTGGGGGGAGGTCATCCTCCCCCTCTGCTCTGCCCTGGGGAGGGCACATCNTCTGTGATTCTGTGAAAGCCTGTTCCCAAGTGAATTTCCCAGGCCTGTTTAATGGAGAACAGCAATGAACTCAGCTCATTTTATAAGCAAATTCTGCTTTGGCTGCGTGGACCGACTGTGTGGTAGAAGTGGTTCAAACGAAACCACAGCTGAGTGGAGGAGCTCGGTTTTTACCTGCTGGGGGGCTGTAGGGTAGCCCAGGCCACACATTCCTCAACGAAAAACAGGCCAGAGAAAATCCAGTGTCTTTTGTGCCTGTCTCATCTGATAAGACCCAGTCTCTGCGAGGGTACTCTGAATAGTGTATCGATAGCTCATCTTAAGAGGCTTCGTAAATCTAATGGAAAAACAGTCTCCAGAAAGGTTCAGGAATGCAGGGTATGCTACTGCCTTACTAAAGCTTTACACGGTTTTCCAGACTGGAGTATTTTGCTTGCTTTCATGCAACCACTATTTATTATTTAAATGATGAATCTGGAGAACTTCCCAGATCTAATGTCTGCCCCATTGCTTTCTGTCTTGGATACTGTGGATAATCAGATGAGCAGTAAATCTGTTCTGTGGAACAGAATTACATTATCTTTTTTTTTTGTCAAACAATTTGTGAGTGATTTTTCTTTTCTTCACCCCCATAAAATACTGAATAGATCAAACCCAGTAAACTCTGTATGCCAAATACATGGTGCTCCACATCTACCTCCAGTAATACATCTGCAGAAATACCAGAGGAACCACATTTATCTTGGGTAGAGGGTGGAAGATTGTGTGAAATAATCCCGAGCACTGACACTTTCAGTTGGCTGGGTACAGGGAAATAGGGTAGGGGTTTTTTGGCTTGTTGGTTGGATGGTTGGGGTTTTTTTGGTTTGGTTGTTTTGGGGTTTTTTTCAGCCTGGTTTGCTTGTTTGATTGTGCCGTCTCTCCATGCTCTCTGATGGTTTCTGAAGCCATTCCTGAATTTCTCTGAAAGGAGACCGCCCTGTCGAGCAGTGGGGGGACGTTTGCCCTGTCGAGCAGTGGGGGGCCATTTTCCAGTGGTCTCGGATGTTCCCATCTGACGAGCTGGTGTTGGGTCCTCTGGCTTTCAGAAACGGTGATACCAAGTGGTGCTGTGGATGCCTGTGCAGCGGCTGGAAAGGCACGTGAGATTGCACCCACCGCCACGCTGAACCCTCTGCATAATTCTCCAGAGGTCCTGGTCGTTCCTGGTGAAGGGATGATGATATGGCCTTTGGAAAAGAGAAAACGTGAAGGAAACCCACCCCCAGGAATGACCAGCTTGATTCTGACTGAGCCCCTGCACCAAGTGTGAATTACGCCTCTTTCCTTGGAAACAGGAGGCTTTTTTTTTTCCACATGGTGATGAGAAACTGAAGGTCAGGAATGAGCCCCCTGAAGGCTCATGAAGAACGAAATACGATGTGTTTTAACTGACGTGAAAGGTTAACGGGGAAGATCAACATCCAATGGCTGCAGCTGAGGAAAGGGGGCTTGTTTGGGCAGAGCCTGGAGCGGAGCGTGGGCATTACGGTGAACGGGAAGCGTGAAACCGTGGGGCAGAGAACACACAGCCCTTCAGCCCTGCTCAAAAATAACAGTGCAGGCTTTTTTTAACTTCGGAGTTTAGTCTGCCCTCAGTAAAAACAAGTTACATTAAAAAACTGCACACCAGAAAAAGCAAACCTCTTTTTCCTGGTTTCTGCTTATAAGATTTACAGGTACTTAAAATAAACCTATGAAAAACAGACCTAGTGTGCTGGAATTTGCTAACTAGTGAGAGCAATTACCTCCAGGTCCCAAGACCTAACAGAGCTTGACTTTTTGGAAATAAAACTTGGCAAGCGCTTCTTCCTGCTGCTGTTGTAAAGGTGTACATGAAAAGATGTGCTGACCTCTGCCAGAAACCCCAGGAATCCAGTTCAGAGAGATGCTCCTGCGAAGGGCACGACCGGATTCAGGCAGCGCGGATGCGGATCGGTGTGGAAAAGCCGACAGAACATTTGCTTCTCATTGTGTGGCTTCAGCGTGGCAGATTCTTTGCAATTGCCTGGGGTACCACAGTAATTAAATGGGTCAAGAGCAGTAAGTTTAGATACTTAACAAGAAAATAAAGCCCTCGCCTGACAGCCAGCAGGATGTCGGGCTTGTTTCACGGGAATACAGAGAATTAACATGGGATGCTGCAGTAAGAGTTGATCTGAACTTTTTTGGCAATGATTATGTATTGCTTCAGAGATCACATATCAATTAACTATAAACGCTGTAACAGCTGTAAATCAGGCCTTCTTATGAAACTAATGCCCCAGTTTCGGGTAACCTAAAAAAAGGGAAACAATTGGATGGTCACATCCAGAGAGCAGTAGTCAACAGCTCAGTGTCCAGATGGAGATCGGCGACAGGAGGTGTCCTTTAGGGGTCCATACTGGGACCAGCACTGTTCGATACCTTCATCAGTGACCTAGACAGTGGGATTGAGTGCACCCTCAGTAAGTCTGCAGACAGCACCAAGCTGAGTGGTGCGGCTGACATGCCTGAGGGACGGGATGCCATCCAGAGGGACCTGAACAGGCTCGAGAAGTGGGCCCATGTGAACCTCATGAGTTCAACAAAGCCAAGTGCAGGGTCCTGCAGGTGGGTCGGGGCAACCCCCAGTATCAGCAGAGGCTGGGGGATGGGGGGCTTGAGAGCAGCCCTGCTGAGAAGGACTTGGGGGTGCTGGTGGGTGAAAAGCTGGACGTGAACTGACAGCATGCGCTCGCAACCCAGAAGGTGAACTGTATCCTGGGCTGCATCAAAGGCAGCGTGGGCAGCAGGGCGAGGGAGGCGATTCTGCCGCTCTGCCCCGCTCTGGTGAGACCCCACCTGGAGCACTGCCTCCAGCTCTGGAGCCCTCGGCACAAGAAGGACGTGGACCTGTTGGAACGGGTCCAGTGGAGGGCCACAAAGATGATCCGAGGGCTGGAGCCCCTCTGCTGTGAGGACAGGCTGAGAGAGCTGGGGGGGTTCAGCCTGGAGAAGAGAAGGCTCCAGGGAGCCCTTATTGCAGCCTTTCAATACTTAAAGGGGGCTTATAAGAAAGATGGGGACAAACTTTTTAGTAGGGCCTGTCGTGATAGGAGGAAGGGGTAATGGTTTTGAACTAAAAGAGGGTAGATTCAGACTAGATACAAGAAATTTTTTACACTGTGGGTGGTGAAACACTGGCACAGGTTGCCCAGAGAGGTGGTAGATGCCCCATCCCTGGAAACATTGAAGATCAAGTTGGACAGGGCTCTGAGCAACCTGATGTAGTTGAAGATGCCCCTGCTCACTGCAGGGGGGTTGGACTAGATCGCCTTTAGAGGTCCCTTCCAACCCAACACACTCTATGATAGACTCTGCCTCTCTCCTTCTAGTAATATATGAGTAACAAAAGGTAAGAAAAGTAATGAAAAACACACATTTGTTAATACAGAAATGTAAAATAATCCCTTGTTTTCTCTGGACTGTTCCATGCATGCGTGGAAAATGAAGTTTGTGCAATGAAATAAACATGATAGAAATAAAATCTGAGATGGGATTTGATTTTTATAAGACCCTGGTTTTGAGGGTGGAGGTAGTTTCACACCAGCGTTCACACCAGGAAATTATTTGTCGTTGTCAGTATTCCTTCATCATTCCTGGCTGGGGGAAGGAGCTCCTGTCTCCCACAGCAGTTGTAAAAGGCCTTTCAGAAGGATGAGATTTTTCTCCTAAAATGTTAAGGGATAAGAAACAAGAATGTTAAATATCTTTTAAAAGCCGTTAAATGCATTCTGCCACAAAACAGGAGCTCTCTGCAGACCATCTTCCCTCGCAAATTAAGAGATGGGACCAGCTTTGCTGCTGTGTTTTTAGATTCCCTTTGGATTGAACGCTATTAAAAGGGTTTGTCCCCTACTGTCTGTGCCCGTGCCGATGGGAACCCCGTTCAGAAGTGAGGACCAGACTCCGTCGGGAGCTGGTACGAAGCGGCAGAGCTCACCTGAGCTTGGCCACAGGAGGCAAATGCAGTGTCTCCGCTTCAGTGTCTCACCAACGGTCACCCAGAAATGTTGCTCGTGTCTGTGCATTGTGGTTATTATGTGCAAGAAATACAGTTTTAAAACTGTAATTAATCATTTCTAAGTAACTTCTTTTTCTATACATTTATGGCATCAATGGGTATGACTGTTTATTATGTCTTACCTATAAAATCTGACCTGTTTTATATACTCTTTATGGAAACAGTGTACAGTCATAAATTAAAAGATGCAACTGTTTTGGATATTTTACTGGTGGTCCTGTATTTTCCTGCCAAAAGTGCAGCTGTTTTAGGTTTCTCGGGATAACATTATAAAAGGCTGTATGCGTTTTGCAAGTTTATGCTTGAATTGCCAAGCCAGAGGTGGAATGACTCAACCTTCCCAGGAGCAACATGTACCAAGTGATGAATCAAAAAGGCTAGCTGAAGCTCAGCGTCTCACGTGGTCGCAGTGAAAAGCGGTTCTCCTTTATGGTATTTTACCCGCTGTTCGGAATTTGAGGCAGTTGTCGTGCTGACCGTGCTAGGCTGCAGCCTGCGTCTGTCGTCTGTCTTTGCATTTGACGAGGTTTGGTTGCAAAACCAGCTGAGAATCTGGTCTTGGATCCGTCTTTGGTGGGGTGTAAGAGCTGTAAGGTTACAGCATGGAACGAGGCCGCTGAAGCCTCCCCGGGCAGACGCCTTTAATGGGAGCCCTTGGCCTCCCTCCCTCAGAGGGAGCTAAGGGCGGCCAAGAGCTTGCGGCAGCGCCAGCGCAGGTGGCGTGGCAACCTCAACGCGTCGGCCGGGCTGGTTTGGTGTAAAATGAGATGGCTCTGCAAATGGTTGACGGTGCTTAATTAATCATGAAGTTCAGAGGCTTCTTTAGCCAAAATGTTGATGACAGCCTCCTACAGATCTCGTTCCCTGGTGTCCGTGGACTTACTCCAGATAAATACAGGCCTGAGAGCAGAAAGTCCAGCCCTGCTGTCGTCGGAGCAGCCCCACGGTCTGCTCGGGGGAGCGCCCGGCATTGGCTGGAGAGAGCGGAGACCCTGCGATTCCTGCGGGAGAGCAGGAAAGCCTGTGTCTGAGAAGGGACTGCGGAAGGGGGGGAGCACAACCCTCAACTACAGAGCAGTGAGTGTACTTCACCCTCCGCAGCCTATTGCAAAGAGCCCACCAGGCTTTTCAGCGCGCCGGCTGGGCAGCGCATCTGAAGCTGCGTCGGCCTCGTCACTGTTCTAAGGGAAGTTTTATACCGGTATGTTCATAGGTGTCCAGGAGTAGGCAGCTCCATCTCCTTGCTTTGTCCCCAAAAGTTGCCTTGACCTCACTGTACTGTGAACTACGCAGGCGTTTTATTTCTGCTCTAAAAGAATCCTTCCCTTTGTTTTAGGTATCTCAACCACGTACGAGCCGCCTCTCCGCAGGATCTTGCTGGGGGCTACACTTCTTCTCTTGCTTGTCACCGAGCCTTACAGGATGCTTTCAGTGGCCTCTTCTGGCACTCCAGTTAGCCAGCGTGCATCAGCCGGGGATCGAGGAACACCGGACGGAGGGAGAAGCCAGTCAAGCCAGCAAAGAGTGGGTAAAATTGCTGCCATCTGCACAACGGCTAAGCTGCAGCCCCTTTTCTGTGTAAAACCAGCTGTGTTTAAGTGTTAAAGGAAAAAAAAACAACCCATCTGCATGAGAGCTTTGTAAAATGGTAGATACATTTTTGTGGAGGGGGAAACTCGTTAGTCATGTGGCGCTTTGCTGAGGGAGGCTGAAGCAATAAGCCACATCTAATGGAAGATGTGAATAACTCAGCTGTATATGTTTGANTGGAGTGACATTTGCTATCCTCCAGTCCTCAGGCACCTCTCCTGTTGCCCATGACTTACTGTAGATGATGGAGAGTGGCCTAGCAATGACCTCCGCCAGCTCCCTCAGCACCCTTAATCCTTCCCTTTGTTTTAGGTATCTCAACCACGTACGAGCCGCCTCTCCGCAGGATCTTGCTGGGGGCTACACTTCTTCTCTTGCTTGTCACCGAGCCTTACAGGATGCTTTCAGTGGCCTCTTCTGGCACTCCAGTTAGCCAGCGTGCATCAGCCGGGGATCGAGGAACACCGGACGGAGGGAGAAGCCAGTCAAGCCAGCAAAGAGTGGGTAAAATTGCTGCCATCTGCACAACGGCTAAGCTGCAGCCCCTTTTCTGTGTAAAACCAGCTGTGTTTAAGTGTTAAAGGAAAAAAAAACAACCCATCTGCATGAGAGCTTTGTAAAATGGTAGATACATTTTTGTGGAGGGGGAAACTCGTTAGTCATGTGGCGCTTTGCTGAGGGAGGCTGAAGCAATAAGCCACATCTAATGGAAGATGTGAATAACTCAGCTGTATATGTTTGAGGTTTAAAGAAATACACTTGTAAATTTTTTTTAAATAAAGCCAGACTTTTTTATTGAAGTTTGTGGTTTTACTCTTATTGCAGGGTTTTATTTGCACAAGCATTTAAATGCCATTTTGATTATAACATTTAGTGTCAATATTCAAGCCTACATTTTCTTCCCATAAAACTAGTTTCCCCAGTTCAGACAAGTGGGTTTTTCCTCCTGCCAGCTGGATGAGATGAGAAACCCTGGAACTATGCTGACACAACCCTTATGCAGGATCCTTCCTTGTATCACTTGGTTTTTACCTTTGTCTGTAAAACAAATCTTTAGCTTAAAGTCTTTCAGCTTTCTTCCTCTCAACCTAAGAAGCCTTGATAAAAGGCTCAGTCATTAGTCAAACTGGTTCGTTTTTTTCCTGTTTAGCTCTGCTTGCAACTTTCCTGTCACACACTCAGGAGCTTCTTTAGGCAGGAACATCCCTTTTTCTGGCTTTTGGGATGACTCTTGCCACTTGATCTGCTGCTTTGACGCGTTCCTTCCCCTCTTCTTGTATTGGAAGGCAGACTTAATTGCAGCAGAGATGGGCTTGCAGTGGCAGGATTGGTCTCCACCAGGAGCAGGTATGAACTGCAGCACGCTGGAAGCTGCCCAGGACAGCACGCGCCTCTGGAGTAAAGCCTGGCCCACGTTTTATGGGTCACCCGTTAATAGCTGTTGAATGCTGCTCTGAGAAGTGTACTAAATTAATGTATTTTTTCTATTCCATAATAAAGAGAAGAATAAGCTTTCTTCCAGACTTGGTGCCTCCTTTATTAAGGAAAGTGGAGGGAGGTGTTATATTTTCCATTGCCCTTTCTCTGAAATCCTGTTGTTTGTGCCCAGAATAGCCGCCGACAGGTACCGTTACACAGAGGGGGAGGTGACCAATGTGACCTGCAGAGCGCTGCTCCCTGCCCGGGGCAGGTGGCCTGGCCTGAGGCAAAAAGCCTGTGGCTGCCACCACCGCCCGCTCATGTTCCTAGCCGACGGAAGCTGTGGGATTTCACTCCCTCTGTCATAGGCGCCCGACAGCCTGTCTCCTCTTCCCCGTACAGGATAGCGCCGGTCCTTCTGGGATTCTGATTGGGACCCTGGGAGGGACCAGCAGCAACCAGGGGGAGTCTGTGCTATCCTGGGCTCACCCAGGCTGGTGGAGATACACCTCACCCATCATCTGCTCTATACGCAGTTTGTAAAGCCCCAGGTCATCGCCCTACGGCGCGCAGAACTGCGTGTGCGTATTAATATGTGCCATTTAAATGCACTCGTGTGACTGGCGTGTACATTGGCTGCCGTTCGCTGTTTCAGGTGGAAGGGTTATACACAGAGGTGGCAACTGCACAGAAATATGGACACCCCCCCCCGCTCACGAATATAGCTACACCTATAATCCATCGACAGGCATCTAAGCTAAAGTTGTGCTGCTAAACTAACAATGGGATTTAATCCTTACGTGAACAAAATCCTTCTCTGCCATGAGATACTTCAGTCACATGCTGAAAATCAGAGTTATGTAGTTGCTTAACACAAAAATGGTGATGAAAGCCAGGTTTCGGTGAGTGCAGTAATGCGAAGTAGCCCTTAATTTGGACTATGAGGCAACGCACACAGTCAGAGGGACCTGCGGTCTCCGGCCGTACAGGCAGGTGCCTCAGCAGAGATCATAGGGTGACTGCCTCATTCCGGAATGGCAGAGAGCCTTATCCTTCACGGAGGACTCTGAAAGAATGAGAGCTGCTTTCAGTGCTTATGGGAAACCCGCAGGGTCACGGTAGGAAAGCACGCGGTGGCGTTAGCCAGCATCAAAGGCAGCAGAGATAGACGGCATGGCAGGCTGGAGGCAAGGGTCCAGCGCTTGCTCTTAGGGGAGCAGAGGCTGGCGAGGAGAGGATGTGCCTGTCACTGACAGCGAGGACAAACAGGTTAAAGCTGTTGCGGTACCATTTTAAAGGCCGGTGGAGGAATGCTCGGGCCGGAGTGCCACGCCAGGGAAATAATCCGTACAGCAGTTTTCAAGATAGTACGAGTGAGTCGTGATGATTTTTTCCCCCTGGTTTGATAAATGCAATCTAGCAGTAACCGAGCTGTGAAGGCTTACTCAAAAGCGCTGGCTGTGTAGCCAAGGGAAAGGCTACAGCATAAAGCCGCTGAGCAAAACAGATCTACAGGCCTTAGTGGCTGTTTGGGTGAGAAGCAGGACATCGGGTTGCCGGCCTCAGTGATGGAGCCACAGCAGCAGAGGCAGGGAGGGTGATGGACATCTGGTCACTGAGGTGCTAGGCACGAGCTCCGAGCTTGGACTGAAGGACAACATCTCACACCGAGAGGGCGATCCCAGTTCTCTGTCCAAATAAACTATTTGTGGTTGACATTGCCCAACAATAGTTTGGATGGGTAAGAAAAGGAAATCAAAGGCAGAGGCTTTTTGAATCCCTGCAGAATACAGACAGCCCATCAGAGAGACGGTCCAGGGAGTGCAGCAGAGGAGCTGGGGGAGAGCTGGGAGAGGGCAGAGGCACCGAAGCCACAGGAGGACGCGGCTGCAAGGCGAGAGGACCGCTCAGCCGGGTACTGGTTTTCACTCCAGCATTCAACACAAGCGTCACTTAATCTGCAAATGGCACCAGAGGCTTTAACGGTGGGCAAACGCTAAGTTAGGAGTCAACCAATCCCTAACTAAATCTCAGTGTTAAAAAAGCATTTATTACTCCAAAAGCCTAGTAACAAGTATAAATGGCTATTTGTGCCTTTTTGTATCTTGGATTAAGTTTCTGAGAGGTTATCTTGCTTACACAAGAGTTGTTTGTGCATCTGCTAACACGTAATCCAATATTCTTAAACACCAAAACCATTTGTCAGAAGAGACTCCAATGCAAGGGTTATGTAAGTCTTCTTGCTCCTCAACAGAAGATAAAAACCTGTTTTCACCACAAACTGCACATTATCAAAATGACACAGCAGAAAACTATCCCAGTCTGTGTCACTGAATTATCACAGGGCATGAAATAATACAGAGCAGAAAAGTAACAAAACACCTTTATTACAAAAAAGTGAAGTTTTTTTTTTTAATAGTAACAATTTCAATCTGCTTATTGATCCCACAATTAAAAAAAAAAAAAGGTAAATGCAGGAGGCAAGGCTCACAAAGGATGCATTACGCATCTCGGCACCTGAGATGGGTAACACAGGTCCACTTCAAATAATTCAAGGGGTAAAGCAGAGGTAACCTAAGTATACCTTACGCAAACTACTAAGGTAGTTACCGTAACTCCAGTCTTCAACTCGGTAACTTTTCTTCAGAAAAATCTTCGCTGGTACACAGACGTTTAGAGGCTGGTTTTGCTGGAAGAAGGTAAGAAAAAGTAAGTTATTTAGAAGGTTAGAAAAAGTAAGTTATTTAAGGTGCAGTAAACAGGCGGAACTAAACCACAAGCCATGTAACACTTAAAGGATTTAACAGGAAGAGATGAGAGTTAAAATCAGGATTAACAGTCAGAAATGGAAACTGTTACAGCAATAATGGGGGGGGTCTTTACTAAATGTGAGAAAGGACTTTCAAAAAACCTGTATTGAGCTACATTTTGACCTACATCTCAGTGCTTCCCGACAACAGTGTAAAAATAAGTTTCATAGCCTTAAAGCTTTATCAAAACCTCCATTCCTCCAGTTCATGTAACCGCAGACAGAGAGGCCCCCCCTCTCCCCTTGTCGTGTACTGCAATGCCCAAGATCACTGAAACCAACTACCTTCTACGGGTACTTCCAAGAAATGAACAATTATGAAAAAAAAAAATCAAATTCAACATTAAAGGATATCTATTTCTCAATTAAATTGTACAGAACTGGATTCTGCTGATGTAGTGACTCCAGACCTAAACTGAATCCATGCAAGCCTAAGGGAGAAGGTCAGAACTGGGACCAGTCACTTGGAAGTAGGCCACTCTACCCTGGGTGAAAATGAAGCTCCAGTTCTTAAGCATTTAGCTAACAGAAACGCGTGCTTGATGTTAGATACCCCATCCTCCCCCAGCAGCAACCTAAGGCATAAAGGTCTGGTTGCTGGCCTGTGGGATGATCCTGTGCAGTCCACCATTTCTTCTGTGGAGGCTCATGCTGGGATGGGAGGAGTTGGCCCCTGCTACTGAGAGCGCATGAAGCCCTGCAGCTGCTGCACACGTGCAGGCAGCAGCCCTGCCGCCCACCTTCGCACTCACAACCAGGTTCAGAGTCGCTGTCGCACGGCTGAAGTGGCCCACAGGGCTGACAAGGAGGGACCAGCACGAGAGCAAAAGGTGCAGCCTGAAATCCAAGTGCCACGTAGGAGGCTTGTTCCTTACCTTCATCAGGACAGGGCCTCTTGTACAGCACATCTGCTGGAATCTGGAAACTGATGCACAGCATCTCCTTGTTCGGTGCAACATTTCTAACCAGGTAAGTAGAACAGCGTCCAGCCAAGGACGTTCCCAGCGAAGCTTCGGCTCGTTCTTGAATATCTTTGGCGGGGTCATCATGTTTGGAGAAACCATAGCAGTGGACGGTGGGAAGGGCAGCAGTGCTGCACGGCTCTCCAACCAAGAGATGCCTGAAAACATCTAGAAATTCAATAGCCAAAGCTGGCAAATTCATGACTATATGAAAAGAGGTTTTCTGTTCTTCTTTCAGAAGTGGCAGCTCTTTACTTAGTTCTTCTCTTACTGGCCCCAGGAGGAAGTCCCTGCCATCCATGTTGAACGCTTTTATTTTGTTGTCTACTTTGTTCAGTTTGCAGTTGTGCAGGAGCCACCTGTAGGATTCAGGATTGAGATCGTTCGCAAATACACGGCACTTTTTCTTTGCTGCTGGAATAGCAAAAGGTCCAATCCCAGCAAAGACATCGAGAAGGACATCACCAGGCTTTAAAAGCTCAACAATACGGCTGTGTTCTGTGGAAAGACGTGGGTTCCAGTAGACTGTGGAAAAGTCTAATTCATATGCAATATTATTTTCTTTGACCTGAAAGTCCAAAACATTTGCTTAAGCATCTGCGTTCAAATTCCAGGCATGTTTAAGCATTATCAGTAATTAAGACAGCTAAAAACCAAAGTGCTTTATCAAAAAGTAATGCATACATTGACATTTGTCCCATTATCAGTACACATGAATCTTGTATAAACAGATCTACTCATCAGAAATAGCCATAAGGAATGTTCCAACTGTCAATCCAGATGGCTGGCTTATGCATGTCTCAATCATCAGGTGGAAATAAAGCAGCAACTTAAAATGACCATAAAGAAAAATATCTGAGGCCTTTCAAGAGCTTTGTGGCTAGCTGACAACTCCTTTATTGAAAGCAGACCTTGGGAAGATGCCTCAAGCCGTCCTTAGCAGAGTCCACAGAGAAAATAAGTGTCTGAGAATGATACAGCACAAGAATGGCAGCAGTCAGCCAAATTCAAAACCACTGGGAGCCAATTCTGCAGTTTGAAAAAATACTGCGTTTTATCTCTCAAGGTGACAGAGTCTGGAAACTGATCCAAACACAAACTCTGGGATGACCACTATCTTAAGAACAGACCTAAAAAGAAACAGTATTTATTCAGATGAGAGTGGGATGCAAGATAATACTCACTTTGCACCACCACACCTGAATTGTGTGACTCCAAAGTGAAGCAACTTTGGATCCAAATCACTGCATCTTTTCCTTTGCCAGCAAGACACATCCTGAAGTGCATCCGAACTCCTCGGTGTGACAGATGTATGCTTAATGAGCTAATGCCACCCGCATAAGATTTGATTATCGCTTCTGCCTTGACAATTCAAATGCCTTCTCTGTGCAGCAGAGAAGTTCTTCATGGTAGAACGGGATGTTCTACCAAGCTATTCAACTTTTTTATTTGGTAATACAATGTTTTCTAAAAGTACAGAACTGCTAACAGTTAGGAAAAATAGTTTTTGGTCAAACCAGTGGCCAAGTTTCCAGCTAAAGACAAGAAACCCTAACGTGAAGAATACTTGGCAGTTACATAGTGCTTTACACCTGAAAACTGTCAAAACAGAAGAGATGAGGTTTGTCTTGCTGCTGACAGAAAGGAAAAAGGCATAGGCAAAATCTTGCCTAAGTTGCAAAGCCAGTGAGATTTAAAAACAGTCTTACATTCAGTACCAGCCACTGTACAAGGCTTGGTGAAATTAAAACCCAGCATTTTCTTTGATCAAATCCACTAAATATTTTGGATTTTGAGTGAGAAACACGTCACTACAAGTTTGTAATTAGTATGTGTAAGAAAACTTTACTTCAGCTCTTTTATATATCATTAAAATCTAGGCCGTAAACTTGAAAGAATCTTCATGATCCCAATGGCTGTGAGTTTGGTCCTGGCAGACCAGGAAAAATGAACATAGAACATGCAAAGGAATGGTCTTAAAAGGAATGGTCTTCATTACATCTTTCCAGTAGATGCTTTTGGGTTTTAACATATGAAATTCAAAATAATGGGAAAAACCCCTGTACCTTGGTTACCAGGTTGCTCTCTCCAGCGAGCACTTCCATTTGAAAATTCCTGTACGTGCTGTCAATAATACTGGTTTTATTCACTACACAGGTGATTCCCGGATTCTTGTCAATTATAACCTGGCCTGAAAGAGAAGGCAAAAGATACCCTGGTGAAGGGACTACCACCTCTTAATGTTCTACAAGAGATACAAACACTGCTGTTTACAGTTAAATCAACAAAAGTAAGCATGTACTAGAACAACCTTCCTCTAATGATTCAGGGTTGCAGAAGCGACATCTTTCTACGGCACATCCTTTACCCCGACCCACGCTCAGTAAAGGGAGACCACAATCACTGTAACAGGAGAGAACCGTGCCTTCTGCACACAGCTACAGCATCAGCACAAGGCTATTTAAAGTCGAAATACAAAACAACGTGCCCAAAGTTTTTGTTGTACAAGTAATAATTTACCAGTGGAGTAGCTGTTAAAATATCTTTTTAGTAATATACAAAATATACAAATTACTTTTTTGAGAAGAGTTGCTTTACCTACCGATCAAATATCTGTACGGTAGCTGATGATCTCTAAGATTCAAGTGAGCTATGTGACCAACACGGCTAAATCCAGAGGTGACTTCTTGACCTTCGGGAAGGACTGCTCGCAGGATCTCCTCCGACTTGAAATTCTCGTAAGTTAGCTCCAAGTTATACTTGGACACCTCAGGACGAACATTAAGCTGTTTTAATACCTCTTGCTCCGATTCTCCCAATGAGAATTCTGGTATTTTATGAGGATCCAGAATAACAAGTCTACCGTCCTCATCCTCTGGATCCTCAACCACGCGCTTTAGACCAGGACGCTGTAGTACTGTATGTTTTAGGGACTTCAGCAAAGTATTGACAACTTCTTTCTTGACTTTAAGAACTGGAACAACAACCGTCCTGTTAAAAGCTGCTCTGTTGAGTTGTGTCATCCCACGCACTTCAGGATGCGGTGAATAGAGTTCTAGATTAGTTTTATCAGTTTCAGGCACAGTTTCAGGCATTGTAAAAAACGTATTTTTTTTGACTACTACAAAGCACGCAGGTACTGTGCCAGAATATTGCGCCAATAGCATCCAAACTGCTGGAAAAGATGTATTTGATGCAGCTGTCCTAAAATGATTAGTTTTCAGTAGTCTGGCAGAATATCCAAATCTCCATAAAGTCCTACAAGAGAAATTATTCATTTTATAGACATTATGTAATCATTCTGTTAAAAAGGCTGCAAATCACACGGATTTGCTGTTCTCATAAACTAGAATTTCCATCTGTACCAAACAATCCACAGTAGTTTAGTAAAGCTTTTTATTATGAATTATATATTACAAATTTTTGTTCTTTTGCAAACGTATTTTTAGACTTAAACATTAACTAATTTTTAGTAGTGAGATAATCCTCCCCTGACAAAATACAATGACCTCTCTTTGTTCTAATAAAAGTGATATTAATCCCAGTAAGCCAAATGGAAACATTTCTACTGTCATGATCCTACTGCTGGATTCCTTCTCTCCCTGATAAAATTCATTACCAAGCAGTGGTTGCTAGAAAACACTCATTAGCAGCAGTGGTCATAATCAGTCTTCAGCAATTTCTGCCTCCTATACCCCAGTGGTAAGGAATTACACGTCTTTGCTCCACGAGCTGTGTGCCAGAAAGACAATGAATTAAACGCAGAATTCCCCTAACAGTACAGGGAAGCGTTAGTAATGTCTGTTCAAGAGACTGAACCCCTCTCCACAGTTCATTCATGGGATGCGGACTTGAAAAGTAGCTTTATGCTTTCCTAAATGGTTTCTTCCACTAGAGCCAGTCCAAAGAGGCCCAAATTTTCCGATTCTGCATCTGCCACTCCTAAGCGGGAACCAATGATTTAGATAATGCATGAGGGTGACATTTCTCCTGACTTCTTGGGAAGTTTGTTTTAAGATAGGGGGTTGATAGGAGAGATGCAAACTAGCTCTGAAAGAAAACTGGTTCTCTTGCCTGCCTCAGACATCTACACTCTGACCAGAGGCCGCTGCCCTCCTCGAGGGTAACAAGCCTCTAACCAGGAGCTGTGCGTGACCCTCAGCAGAGCTGACCCCGCTCCCGTCCTCCCTCCCCCACGAATCCCAGCTCCTCGCTGGGACTCCCTAGGTCTCCAAGCCAGGTCATTTCCCTACACCAAGTTTTTGGCAAACCACAACTCCTTTCCCTGTTGACTCAAAACCAAACATTACATTCTTCCAGTCTGCTACAGAGGAGAAAGACTCCATCCAGAGACCGGAGCATCCCCGTGGTGTTTTTCTTAGGCATTCCCCTTCTCCCTAGCTGGAAACTGCTGGCCTGCTTTGCACGGGCTTCTCTGTACGAATGGACCCCGCAAGATAAAAGCCGCCACGCTGGGTCTGGTTGGGGGTCACCGCAGCCCTCCTGTCGCCACAGGACTAACATCTGCCCAGGGCTGACTGCAGAGGCACCCGCCTTTCCCCCCGCCACCGAGGTCCCGCCAGGATCCCCCTCAGCCCCTCTCCCCTCAGAGTATCCGGCGGTGACGCGGGGGGT